>PVJX010039046.1:0-15976 GCA_004027295.1 Dolichotis patagonum
GCTCCTGGATCAATGTTCTCAGGGTTGGGGGCTGGGAGTGTTTTCTTATTTCTCCCTTTCGTCATGTTTTTGGTTCCTTCCATACAAGTATACAGTGTAATTCCCAGACCCTGTTCTTGTTGTTTAAGGCTCCTCTAGAGGGTGCAGGCTAGGAGCTTTAGCCCTCTTCAATAGGTTATCAGAGATTAGAGTTCACCCAAGGGCAGTGTGCGCTAGCTCCTCCCTTCTGGGCCAGTCAACCTTTGCAGGCCTTCACTGCATCAGTGTGCACTGATCTCAGGGATGTAACTGGGTCCCCGCCAGGGGCGTGGCCTAGTTCAAGCAGATTCCACCGATCTGCTCCGTGAGGGGAATAACCAGCTGAAGCCACTTCCTTATGGAGTTAGGGCTGTCCTGCCCAAATCCAACATGTCGTCCAGTCGGTTTCCCCTTTCCCGTGGAAGGGTCTTATTCTCATCACTCACCTTGTCCCGGAGAACTGCTGGACTGCCCGACCTCCAACTTCAGTGCGGCTGAGGTGGGAATTCACGGTGCCTCTGGGTGGGTCGTGTGCAGTGCCGGTCCCGGCGAGCTGCACGCCGGGCTGTTCAGCTCCGGGCTCCGGTGGCTCAAGCCAGTCGCTTTGGCGCGGATCGCTTGTTCAGGTCAGGCGGAATTCAGGCGTCTCGAGGCGGGTGCCGTGCTCGCCGATCTTATCTTCACTAATAGTAGCCCCAGGACCTCTTATTCGAGCGGGGTTTTGAGCTTTAGTTTCTTTGTGTGTTGTGAGAGTCTATCTCTCTATGTTTGGGTCTCTCCAGGGTGTTTTATTCTGGCATTTGAGCTGTCTCTCTCAGAGAGGGTCTCTCTCCTGCTACCTACCAGTCCACCATCTTGTCTCTTCCCTATCTCCCATTCTTTAGGTTGTCTCTTTTCTATATTAATTGTTTACTTTGCTGTGTAGAAGTTTTCTAATTTGATATAACCCCATTTATTGAACCACCCTATGACTTCTTGTGCTATCAGACAGGAAATCTACTCAGGAAATCTTTGCTTCTGCTCTTGACCTGAATTGTCCCCCTTGTTATTTTCCAGCAATTTCAAGTTTCTGGTTTTGTGTCTATGTCTTGATCCATTTTGACTTGATTTTAAGGCAAGATGAGAGGCAGAGATATAGTTTCAGTCTTCTGCACATGGATATCCAGTTTTCTTACACTATTTGTTAAGGAAGCTGTCTTTTTCCCACCGTATGTTTGATACCTTTGTCAAAAATCAGATGCTCAGAGGTGCAGAGCACTCTTTCCATGTCTTCTGCTCTACTCCATTGGTCTACTTGCCTGTTTCTGTGTCCATGCCATGTTGTCTTTGCTTCCACAGCTTTAAAGGATGACTTGGAATACAGTATTGTGATTCCTTCAACTTTGCTCTTTTTGCTCAGGATTTCTTGCCTATTCTGGATCTTTCATATTTCCTATAAACTTTAGGGTTTGTTTTTTCTAGTTCTGTGAAGAATGTTGTTGGTCTTTGATGGGAGACTGTATTGGATCCTAGATTGCTTTGGGTAACGTGTGACCACTTTTACAATATTAATTCTTCCAACCCATGAACAACAGTGTTCTTTCCATTTTCTAATGTCTTCTTCAATTCATTTCTTCAGTATTCTGCAATTTTCATTGGGAAAGTCAACTTCTTGGGTTGGATTGATTTTTAAATATTTAATTTTGGAGCTATTGTGTGTGGAATAATTTTCTTGATTTCTTTTTAAATAAATTCATTGTGAGTGTACAGAAATGCTGAACTGTTGTATTAATTTGTGGACCATACTTGAAACATTCTAGTTTCAGAAGTGTACAGAAAATCAAAGGTAACTCCCTATGCATAATATCTCAAGGTAGTCCTATATTGCGCCTAAATAATGGAGCTATTTAGCCTGTGTGTACAAGTATATCCTAAGTTTACAGCTTTCACAACATTTTATGTTATATTTCAGCTCTGGCACATATGATAAGCAAGAGGAAAAAAGAGCAAGTGGTAATCACCCTGTCAGACACTTCGTTGGTTACAATACCACTGACCATCTCGTTTAGCCCAGGAGCCTGCTTAGAGGCAGTGGCAATTCTCATTACTGACCACCATAGTTTCCGCTCCAAACAAACATTAATGCACCACGCCTGATGTTTTTCTGTTCATTTCTTTAGATTCTATTACATGCTGTAAATGGTGTGCAAGAAAATGTCCACTTCCATTCCTTATAAAATTCCTTTTATGATAATCTGTATTACAAACATGTTTTACAAACATATTCTGCAGGGGTTCAGTCAACAGGCATATTTACTAATAATTATATCAAATATGAACTGAAAATAACCAAGCCTTTGTGCAAAAGCTGTCTGTATGCAAACACTATATTGAAAGACTAGTGCCACACTAGTTTGAAAAAATGATGAAAATACAATCATTTAAATGAGGTTATATTTCTTTTTCCAGACAAAAACAAGCAAAAGTGTCAAGATAGCCATCTTTCATGTACTTTTATTTGATTTTTCATGTCCATTAATATTTGTTTTACATAGCCAAGTGCATTAGTATTTGTTGCACATATATTTATGGTTATTAACTCTTCCTCTTGGGTTGTTCCCTTTACAAGGGTATAGTGACCTTCTTTGTCTCTCTCAATAAGTCTTGGCTTGAAATTCACTTTGTCTGCAAAAAGCTACCCCTGCTTTTTTTCTGGATTCCCATCACATGAAGTATTGTTTTCCATCCTTTGACTTTCAGACTGTGGATTTCTTTTTGAATTAATGTGTTTCTTGCATGTAGCATATTCTTAGGTCTTGCTTCTTGATTCATTCTGCTAGTCCGTTTCTTTTTATTGGTGAATTGAGACCATTATATGTATTGAAGGGTATATATTGACTCATCCTTGTTGTATTATTTTCCTGTTGTTGGCTCTCTTTTTTCCCTTCTATTTAATTGTTTTCCCTGCCTGGTGAATTCCTCCTGTGGGGATTCATGGAGTTGCAGTCCTTGTTACCTCCTTCCAGAATGTCACTTAACAGTATAGTCTCAAGGTGCATCCATTTACCTAGAAATGTCTCAAGCTTATCCTTATTTATGCTAGAGTAGTATTCCATTGTTTTAAAAAAAACACACATCTTCTTTATCCATTCAACAGTTTATGAGCATTTGGACTGTTTCTAAGATGGATGTGCACATATTCCTGTAGTATGATACTTTTAATACTTTTGGGGAGATACCCAGAAGAGAAACACCTGGGACAAAGGGCTCCCGTGCTTTTCTAAAAGTAGCCATTTCCCACCAAGTAAAAGAAGAAATGGAAAACTCATAACAAGCAACTTATCATCAAGAAAGTCAAATAGGAGTACAAACACCAGAGGAAAAAATAGCTGACCTCATTTCTTCACAGGCAAAGGAGAGCCATGGGTATTAAAAAATCAAGTTCAGTGAAATAAAAGTAGAGAGAGCTTAACATAAAGTAGGAGAGAAAGCGTTGTCACTTACTGCAAGATTCTGAAGGGGTCATTTGACTTCTTAAGATGAAGACTATATATCTTCTTCAGGACAGGCAGTTTCTTAGACATATGTCACAAAATCGCACAAAGTGTTCTCAAAGAGGTTCAAGATGGCTCTGTAGGCACAGTGGGCATCTTCTCAGGCACTCAGCAAATGTCTTTTTCAACAAGAAGATGATCTGAATTGGACTGTGTCTTCCACTCACACTCATGGTTCTAGACATAGTTTTGTAGTCACATAGCTCCAAAGGAGGCTGAAAATGCTAGTTTTGACCTGAGAGTCCACAAGTCCAACTAACATTTAATCCAACTAAAATTTAGTCCAACTAAAATTCAAGAGGTTCGATGACTAAAAGGAAGACAGGGCAAGTGGATGCTAAGAATAATTCTTTGTTCCTATCATTTTCTACCTTGCTTGAGACTAAAGTACCCATGCTCATCCTTTTCCCCACTCATAGAGCATCTTCACGCCTACCTTTAGGAAGATAAACACCAATGTTATCCAGTTCCTGCATTTAGCACAATCTCCCAGATCAGTAACAGATGGCATCAGGTAATCAGATTCGAGAGAGGCAACTTGAGCTTTCTCCCTTTTAAACCACTCCAGTCCCTTGAATCCAGTAGAAAATGGCAAAACAGGAGCAGCACATCCGTGGAAGTTCTCTTCCATGAGAAAAAGAAAATCATGGAGAACCCTGAGCATTCACGATTCCATAGCAGTGGTGACATGTGCCTAAGCAGTAATTGTGAGGACTGTTGACATGCAGGAGAGTAAAGAATCCATATGTGCTAGAGAAAATACACCTAAAATTCATTTGGAAACAGAAGAAACCTAGAATAGCAAAGGCAATGCTAGGCAACAAAGGCAAGGCAGGAGGCATCTCAATTCCTGACTTGAAACTGTACTACAAAGCCACAGTGATAAAATCAGCATGGTACTGGCAAAGAAATAGATCTGAGGATCAATGGAACAGATTAGAAGGTTCAAACACTACTACAAAGACACTCAGCCACCTGATATTTGACAAAGGGGCTAAACATGTTCACTGGAAGGATAGCCTCTTTAATAAATGGTGTTGGAAAAATTGGCTCTTCACATGCAGAAGACTGAAACTAGATCCATGCCTATCACCATGCACAGAACTAAAGTCTACATGGATCAAAGACATAACATTAAAACAGAAGCACTAAATCTACTGGAAGACAAGGTAGGTAGAAGTCTTGGAGACATAGAGGTAGGCAGAGAATTCATGAACAAAACACAAACTGCACAGGAAACACTTCAGAGAATCAACAACTGGATTCTCATATTATTAAAAAGTTTCTGCACTTCAAAAGAAATCACCAATAGAGTGAAAAGAAAACCCACAGAATGGGAAATAATTTTAGCCAGCAACTCCTCAGACAAAGGACTTATATCAAGAACATATAAAGAACTGAAAAAACATCAAGCTCCCCAAATTCAAAGACCCTCTCCAAAAATGGGGATCTGAGATGAGCACACAGTTCTCAGATGAAGATATACAAATGGCAAATAAATACATGAAGAAATGTTCACCACCACTGGTCATTCTAGAAATGCAAATTAAAACAACATCGAGATATCATCTCACACCAGAAAGAATAGCTGCTATCAAGAAATCAACTGATAACAAATGTTGGCAAGACTGCGGGGGAAAAGGAACACTGCTCCACTGTTTGTGGGAGTGTAAACTGGTGCAACCACTATGGAAATCAGTATGGAGGACTCTCAGAAGACTAGCATTGGAAGCTCCATTCAATCCAGCTATCCCCTCTTGCATATTTTCCCAGAAAAACTGAAAAGTTCATATTACAGTGATATATGTGCACCCATGTTTATAGCAGCACAATTTGTAATAGCTAAATCTTGGAAACAACTAATATGCCCATCAACTGTAGAGTGGATGAAAAAGATGTGGTATTTTTATACAATGGAATATTACTCAGCTATGAAAAAGGGTGATCTTGAGGTCTTCATAGGGAAATGGAGACAACTTGAGACTATCCTCATTAGTGAAATAAATAAGAATCATATTTATAAATATCACATTGTGTCTCTAGTGTAAAAAGTAATAAGAACTTTAGGAGTAATAAAAGCCAAAATACGTAATGGCAACTGTAAAAAAGCGAGGAAAAGAAAGTGCTCTAACGGATATAACTGCATGTATGTTTAAGTGTGGAAGATAGATGACCATATTACTGTTTTTGTTAGATCGTTGAGCAGAACTGTTAAGTCTCTCTGTTTGAATGTCTACTTTGTATGCTTTAATTTTGTAACTTGAACAACTATTTCCAAGATGGCAGTATGTAACTTATCAAGTAGTGATTTCTTAGTGGTATTTTTTTTGTTCTTTTCTTTTTTTCCTTTGGAATTCTGTGTTGTTGCTACCCTTTTTTCTGTTTTGTTTTGTTGGTTTTTCTCTCTCTCTCTCTTTAAAGAAAATTTTTTTAAAAAGCCCTTAGTTGTGTCTCCAGAAACAAGTCCCCTGCCCACTGCCCTCTGTGACCTTGGCTTTGCCCTCCGGAAGAGCTTTCCTTAGCCATTTACTCTGTGGCCCCATCTGAAGACGTTTAAAATTCTGTCCTTCTGGGAAACTCGTTTGCTGCTCTTTGCCCTTTTGAAAGTCTTTAGATCTTAGAAAATGCACAGGCCTTGGTGACCCGTGTTTATAGGTCCTTGGGAGATACTGCTGCCCCCAAAACGTACTGCACTGTTTTCTTCGTCAGCCACACAGAGTGCAGCCTGGGTCCGGCTGGTGCCTGCTGGCTAGAGCCTGCAGTTTGTATGTGCGTGTTCCTTCTCAGCTCCATACAGTTAGTGGCATCACATTGGTAGCATAAAACATGCCCCAGGGGAGTGTTTACACCAGGGAAGTCAAAAATCCTAAAATTCGGGGCATTTTTGAAACACAGCATTGATTATTAAACATTTATTGATTGGCACCACTGGTTTTGCCTGAAAGCAGTCACACCCAAGATCTCTTCAGGACAGCCTTCCTGAGCCTGCTGGCTTTCCTTCTTTACTCACTTCTGCTGCAATCCATCCTCCTCTCCTCCCCTCCAACAACAGCTACGTTAAGGCTTGAGTCAGGGGGCCATAACGTTCACGTGACTGCTGTCACATGACAGTAGAACTACCTCCCACTAGCCGAGCAATCTTAATGGATACCTAACAATAGGCTACAAATAAATCCTATCGCCTGCTGTTTTGGAAGAGTTCACTCTTCCAACCTTGCAGGCCCAAATCACTAAACCTTCGATTGAGACTACAGATCAAAGACCGAGAAGGTCTCCATCAGCACTGGTCCATTTCCTCCATTCTCTGCTTAAAGTGGACGAATTCTTGTCCAAGTTCAATTCTTTCTTCCGAAATGTCAGTAAATGCAGCAGAAATCAGGCAACACACATGATCACTCACTTTCCCACCACGTCTCTAAAGTTAGGTGGTCCTCTCTGCAGGCCACTTCAGGTGACAGGCTCACCAATTATATTTCTGAAGCACCAGGAAGTGGCCATGAACCTCTAGTCCTCAAGCCTTCCCATTTCATGGTTGTCTCCTACCTAAGACAGCCATGTAGTTTTTTGTGACAGCAACAACATAATTGCAGGTACTGAATTCTGTATTAAGTAAAGGTTAGGCTTTATAACAAAGGTACCAAAACATACAATGTTTGCTCTAAATGTAGCTTATTAAAATGTTCTAATATAGCTTATTTTTCTTGCATACTATTCCCAAACTGAGCAAACTAAAGCTGATGGTATAGTTCGAATATCTTCAAACTGTCGCCCAAGTTGCTGCATTATTTTTGTTTCCTACCCATAAGTAAAATAGTAACCAGAGAGCAGACTATTTTTAAGAAGTGGATCTAAAAATTCACCCACATTTCTTTGATCTAAACATAGTGAAACGTCCACTAACCTCAAGGAACGCAGTCTATTTGGATTGTTATAGCAAAATATTATAAACTGGGTGGCTAATAAACCAAAAAAATCTATGTCTCCCTGTTCTGGAGACCAGGCAGTTCTAGATCAAGTTACCAGCAGACTTAGTACCTGGTGAGGGCCAACTTCCTGGTTCATAGATGGCATCTTGTCCCTGCGTCCTTACCTGGCAGAAAGAATGAAATTCTCCAGCACTACTTTCACAAGAGCACAAATTTCACGCATAAGGCTCTGCTTAGACAACTCTCAAAGTCTTACCCTGGATCAGCACATTAGTGATTAGGTTTCAATATACGAATCCAGGGAAAGGCAGAAGCATGTAGACCGTGGAAGACTGGGGAACATAGTAGTAGAAATTAATGTGCCCAACTAAAACTTAGAGAGACCATTATGAATACGGAAAACAGGTGTAGTAGAAAGTGTGAAGAAATACTGGGCATTACAGAAGCCTAAATAGGAAAACAGTTAACCATTTTTCACATCTCAGACTCTGCATATCAGCCCTGGGAGGCAGTTCTTACCCGACACTTGCATAATCTTCAATGTTGACCTGAGGATTTTCTGGGTGCTTTCAAACAGATAAAAATCTGCTAGTTATTTTAGTGCCCTAAAGTTATCTCAGTTCACTGACATGGATTTGCAGTGCTGTATAATAATTAAAACTCAGACACCCATTGAGTTAAAGCTTCTCTTCTTGTGAGCTCAAGTCTGTTGAAGGCAGGAAACCTATACTGAAATGGGGGTGGAGAATGTTTTGTCCTCTGTCTCCCAGCCTGTCTGATCTACCTTCACCCAAGTCCCACACTTGAAATTATCTGTTCATTGGCTCGTTTCTCTGCTGCTGTTAAACAAGAATCCATAGCTCCACTTTATTTTGGTGAAGAGGCCCACAGAAATTAGAGACATGTCTCTGATTCAAGCTTGGAGCCCTGATTATCTTTTCAGGAAACTTATGACACCTAAATCTGGTACCACTAGAAGACTAAAGAATGCTGATAATGTGTCTTACAAGTAGAAGACAAAGTGTAAATTCGTAATTTGTCAGATTGAAGGAGAGGAAAAGAAAGTAAAAATGTTTGGACACAGGTATTGTGTACTCACTGGCTGGTCTCTAAAAGTATTAGAAATCAGCAGTTATCAGAATTGAGCTAGTTTTTCAACAGCTTAATTTTCTTATAACAGAGAAAAGTGTGGTTCTTTTGGTTAAGCATTGATTTGAGTGCGTGTCTTTGCTTGTACATATCTCTCCTTACCTAGTAAATTTCTGAGGTGCCAGACAAAGAAATGGATGCTCAATTTTCAAGCAGAATCTATGATAGAGAAGAAATAAGCCATGCACAACTTACGTTATGGAACTTTCATCACTGCTGCTATGAAGTCTTTGCATTATTGCTGCTGCAGTGTTATTTGGGGGATTCTCCACTTGTTTGATGTTCAAAACAGAATATTAAAGTAGTAAAAGGATACAAGTTCCACTGTCTTTAGAAACAAGCCCAGGGTTAAAAGAAAGACAAAAATCCATCTCACACTCCAACCTCTCTCTGAATTTGATCCTTTGCAAACACAGAGGAAAAAATACTTCTAAAAGCAGTGAAAGACCTGAGCTTGGTGGTGCAGGCCTGTAATCCCAGCACTCTGGAGGCTGAGGCAGGAGGATCGCTGAGACTGAGGCCAGCCTGGGCTACAAAGTGAGCTCAAGGCCAGCCTGAACTGCATTGTGAAACCCTGTTTCAAAAAGACAAAATAAATTAATTTAAAAGCTGTGGAAAATATGAATATTATTAAACTGTTTCAAAGAAAAGAAACAAATTTAGTGGCTTATGCTATAATGCTCAGATCTTTCTGCTTCCACTTTTTGCAAGTGAATGTCCAAAAACATCCAATGTCCAAGTGACTGGCTATAAGGAAAAAGGAGAAAAAGGTACAGAATCAATGACACGGACCAATCAAATTTTGCGGAGAAGCCTCGCAGTGCATTGTTGTGCTTCCACACTTCCTTCCCTCTTAATGACCAGCTTGGTCATAAGATTTACTTTGGCCAAAGGATGTCAGTCTCCTAGGGTCCTCAGAAACTTGAAGTGGCATCATTACTTTCTCCAATTCTTATACAATCTCTAAAGCAAAAATATATATTTAGAGCCCTAATTTGCTGAGATTGTGAGGTGATTTGTTACTGCAGCAAGAGTGTTCAATACAGTTACCATCTCCTGGGTACCAATGTGAAGTGAAACAAATTCTTGAATCTTTTAACTATAAAACATTGTCCTTTCTAGCTTACAAAAGTATTTTTGTGTATATAGGAATAAACAAGTCTTTACATGCTTTATCAAGAAAATATTCCCTTTACTTTATAAAGGAGAAAATAGATCTCAAATTAAGGAACTTGGCCATGAATACACCCATTCCCAGTGCTTACCTGTGTGTGCCATTGAGTTCACAAAATAGGCCCTTTTCACACCCCAGGATAGCTCCAGAGAGTTAGGTTAGACACAGGGATTTCATGCTACTAGAGCTGTAAAATTCAGATTCTCTAGTGTTTAATCAGCCACAATTGGAAGTACCCTAAGTGCTGGATTTTTCTATTTCTCCCTTAACTAACCTAAAGATCTATATTATGTTGTTTAGAAAGAACAGCTACTTCTAACTGAAGCTAGCTATGCTTTATTTGCTACCATAAGAAAACTTTTACATGATTTATCAGTATCTATGGTTTTTGTTTAGGGACTTGATCTACTCAGGTTCATGTTCACTGATGCTGTGAATTCTGAAAGACAGGCTGTGATGCTCTAAAATTGGGAGATCTAATTCAACCTGATGTTTCAGAGTTGTAGAGCTAAAATGTAGCCGAAGAATTAGAAAGCATCATATTCTTGTTAGCTATCAATGTCCTGAGTGGACAATCCCCAGAGCAACCTGGAGAAAAAATATGATTAGGACGGAGTAGATACAGGCAAGGTGGAATAATTCCTCAGGCAACGTAAAACTCATACGGAAGAGATAGTTAGTTGTTCTTCAGTCTTTTTATGCTTTCATTATCTCCTTTCTTCTCTTCCTTGTACCTTTTCATATGTGCTAAATTAGGTTTTGTGTGTTTTGTTTGTGTTTCTAAATTTAGACTACTATTTAATATGAACAAATCTTGAGAAACGTTTATTCTACATTTCTAAAAGTCCACTCCTCTAGCCAGAGGGGTTGTTACTTGAGTTATGACATTGTTTGTCCTTTAAATAATGCATAGCCTTGCTTTTCTCTTGTGACAATAAGATGTAGCTGTTCATTACTGCTCAAGGTTTGAAAGGTATAGCTGTCCAGTTGAGATGCTCAGGGAATGAGAATAGATTCCCACAAATTGCTCTAAACCGCCCTCTGGTGAATAAGTCAGAGGGTTGTTTCATTTCAGTCCTTGGTCCCCGTATTTAGATGTGTGCTTATACTGTGGAAAGATGGCAATAAAGTATTTTCTGGAGCTCAGCTCCATTGCTCTCATGGTACCCATGGTCCTTTAATGTTGCTCCTTGTTATGTACCTACATAACAGCTCTCTTCCCTTATTTCCTCAGTAATTTTCTTGTATAATTGAGCAAATATTTTACAAGAATTTGGTGTCACTCTGTGAATATTGAGGGCCTCATTCCTATTTTCTAACACTCTTTATCCATGGGCCAAATTCATTATAATCTCGGTCTCTTTACAATTCCTCTGTCCTGCAGAACCTGAACTGGGACAGTTCCAGTGGTCACTTGTGATTGTGAAGGTCCACAGAGAAGGAGGGAAACCTTCTATAAAGTGACTTGCAGATATTATAGACTTTGAGAATGTCCTTTAAGGCAAAACATATTTTTAGAATCATGGCCTCAATTTCTGCTTCATTTAGCTGCTCTATTTGGCTGAGTAAACTTCAAAATGCTAGAAACTCCAATTCTCTCCTAGAAAAGGACCAAGAAAGACAAACACAACCAAAAGGAAGACATGAATTCTTGGCAGTTTTTTCAGTCTAGGGTTCACAGAAAGAAAAAAATAAAAGCTTATATAAGGCAAAATTGACTTGAGCCAGTTTTTTTTTTCCATTATGCTGCATTAATTCAGAAGAAGCTGGAGACTGAGCCAGAGTTTACAGGCAAAAGGCAAGACCTTCAAAGTCCTGAAAGACGGGGAGCTCCCGCCACACAGGAGATGGGGGTCACGGTCTAATGACTTGAGTCTTGAAGAAGAGCATGACCTTGCCTGGCATCTCAGCGGTGGGCAGAGGTGTGCATCTGGCGGGTGACTGGATCCTGGGCACTGAGCTGACTCACTGTTGGGAACCAGAGTCTGGGGCGCGCGATCTGGAGTGCAGGTCTCCCTTCCAGATCTGGTCTTTTCTCTCTGCATCCTGGCCGCCACAGTGTGAGCAGCTTTCCTCCGAGCAGACCCCTCCATCGTGCTGTTCCTGCCAAACTGAAACCGTCATAACCAGGAGCCCAGATAAACCCGCTCTAAACTGCAGGTGTTGGGTGTGTGTGTCTCACTGATAAGATGGTGACTAAGACACCCTTCAAAGTCCTGGGAAGACGGGGATCTCCCACTGCACAGGAGACTGGGGCTCACAGTCAAATATATCTCAATCTCAGAATAGAGAATGACTGCATCTGACATCTAAGTGATGAGTAGATAAATGTGACACGTTCTTGAGTTGGTCTTACATATGTCGTCGTCTTGTCTTGGATGAGCGCAGCATTAAATTTTTAGTATCTGTTGTCACTTTTTATGTTTTTCTCCAATTGTCTCTGAGAAGAGAACGGATTTCCTAGTAAGTTCTCAGGCTCTATAACTAGATATTCTTCAGTTTGTATTTCAGCTTTGCTAATCCTCTGGAGATCCAGTCTCTGTTTCCAAAAGGAAGATAAACTAATCTCACACCATTGCACTGGAGACCTAAACTAGTAAATGAGAAACACATAACATGTAGCAAATACTAAAATACTTGATAACTTTAAAACTCATCTACAGGTGTTTTCTAGGTCGAGGTATATGAAAGATGCCAACTTAGCCAAATGGGTCTTGAGGACCCTATATAGTGAAATAGTATACATCAGGCGATCTTGAAACCATCAGAGAAACCTTGGCAGAGCTTTTGATATCTTGGCTTTTGCACCTGCTCCATGGGCTTCTCCTCACACCTTGAGCTCTCAGACAATCTGTGGATTGACTCAAAACTAAGAAATTGATTTTTTTTCCCTTAGGAAACTTTACATCCATGCTCCATGTGCTATAGGGATGGGCCTTTGAACCATGCGGGCCCGGTAAGCTCACCTAAAGCTCTACATCCTGCATATGCTGCCTATGGAAGAAGAACTACCTTTAATAAGAGGTTTTTAGAGCTTGTCTAGAATCAAAAGAAATGGTTCCAATTTGTTTTTCACGGGGTTGTCTCACAGAAACCATAGCGGAAGTTTACTAAATCCCTGCAAACATCATCCTTTCAACCATGTTTCTTCCTTAAGTTAACAGCAGCCTTGAGTTTTAGCTCATTCAAATGTTCTGAATAGAGAGAAATTAATTAATAGATCTAACAACCAGCAGCAGTGAGCCCATACCTCAGAGGGATAGCACTCTTTAATGCCCCCAATATCTCATTAAGAAAAACAGATCAAATTAAGACAAACTCATTCAACTCAATTTGTCTCTTTTTAGCTTTGAGCTTTCTAAGATTGTAAAAGCCCACACCTATGCACATCAAATTTTGTGTAAATTTATTGAACAATCAAACTCCTTGCAAACTATACTAGAAGGAATGCCTACATGTAAAATACCTTTAATTTATTTAAAGGCTACTTTCAGAAAGTCTTTAATACTTTCATGAAGGTAGGTTTCCAAAGATGGCGGACCAGTAGGTAGCAGGATAGGGATCCTCTCTGAGAGAGACAGCTCAAATGCCATAATAGAACACCCTGGAGAGAAGCAAACAGAGGGAGATGGAGTCTCTCAACCCCTGAAGAAACTAAAGTGAAAAAAAACTGCTCAAATATGAGGTCCCGGGGCTACCATTAAAGAAGCTAAGATCGGCAAGCATGACACCCTCCCCGAGCCACCTGAATTCCTGCCCTAGAGTGACCTGACCAACCGAACCACACCGATGCAACTGGATTGAGCAGCCCTGAGCATGGAGCTGAACAGCTCTGCATGCGGCTCGCCTGGAACCGGCCCTGCACACGACCCCCTCAGAGGCACCGTGAATTCACCTTAGCCACACTGAGGTCAGAGGTCAGGGAGCCCAGCAGTTCTCAAGGACTGGCATCAACACGCGGTGAGTGATGGGAATAAGACCTTCCCACAGCAAAGGGGCAACCAACTGGATGACATGTTGGATTTGGGCAGGACAGCACTAACTCCATAAGGAAGTGGCTTGAGTTGGTTGCTCCCCTTGCTGAGCAGATTGGTGGGATCTTCTTGGACTGGGCCACACCCCTGGCTGGGACCCAGTGGGTCACTACAAATTAATTCCCTGAACACGGCGCACACTGACGCAGTGAAGGCCCAGGAAGGTTGACTGCCCTGGAGGGGAGGAGCCAGCACACACTGCCCATGCTTTGACTTTAATCTCTGATAGTGGACTGCAGAGGGCAGAAACCCTTAGCCTGTGTGCTCCAGAGGAACCTTAACCAACAACAAAAGGGGCTGGGAATTGCACTATACGCTTGTATGGAAGGAACCAAAAACATAACGAGAGAGAGAAATAAGAAAAAAAAACCCAGGCCCCAACCCTGGGAGTATTGATCCAGGAGAGGTAAATACAAAAGGGAGTGAGGGCAGCAAACATGCAACATCAAACACAGTGTCAGTGGACATAAAGTGATATCTTTGGGACCTCATAAATTAGATTAAAAACTGAAATATTAATTCAAATTAAACAAGAGACAAGTAGATTAATAAAAGAAAGCCTGGGCACCTCTCAAGAAGACACAGACAGAAGAATGTAGGAATACAAAAGGAGAGAAATGTTCAATAAAGAATATAAAGCAAACCTAGAATTCATGAAGCAGATTCAAAGAGATTACCAGGAAACTAAAGATTCCATAGAAAGTTGGCAAAACTGCTTGAAAGAAACCAAAGATAGACTATCAAAAATTGAACACAGGCTTGCAATGTGTGATCATGAAAGGGAAGATCTCTTAAAAACAACAAAGGAGCAGGCAGTAACAATTGAAAGGCTAGAGGACAACAAAAGGATATATAACTTAAGAATAAAGCATGTGAATGAAGAAGCAGGAGTCAAAACAGAGGAAATGCAAAGGCAATTCACAGAAATTATTAAGGAAAATTTCCCAAACATAGAAAAAGTAAATGATATGCAGATGTATGAAGCATACAGAACTCCAGCCACCTACAACCAAAACAGAGCTACACTTAGACGCATAATAATCAAGATCCCAGAAATTCAATATAAGAACAGAATATTAAAAGCCATCAGAGAAACGAAACAGATCACCTATAAAGGAAAACCCATCAAAATTATGGCAGACTTCTCGACATAGACCATCAAGTCAAGAAAAGCTTGGAGTGAAGTAATTCAAGCCCTGAAGGAGAACAACCTCTAGCCCAGATTGATGTATCCTGCAAAACTCTCTCTAGAAATTAATGGAGAAGCAAGATGCTCCCATGACAAAGAGGAACTGGGAGAATTTGTGACCACCAATCCAACCCTACAAAAAATAATGAAGGACATTTTAGAGAGAGAAAAAAAGAATACGAGCATTTCAGGAACAGTGGCAGAGAGGCCTCAGTGAACGGGGCAGACAGTGGAGTGGAACAGAAAAATAGACAACCAATGGCAGAAAAACAGAATAGCAGAAATAAGGCAGAGAAGATTGGCTGTAATCTCTAGTATAGATGCCCTTGAAATATTAACAGAGGTAAACACAGTCAGAGTAGATCAGGAGATAGGGTCTATTGAGAGGCTCTATATAGGGAGGCAGTGGGACCCAAAATAAGCAGTGTACCCTATGGGAGTGAAAGGGGAGGAATCATCTAAAAAAAGAAAGGCAGAGGATATTGTTAATTGGGTAACAAGATTTAAAATCTACATTATTCTCATCACTCTGCTTAGATGGATTACTTGCTGTTTCAGTTTGTCTACTTACACTACACTTGACAACACGGTCAGCTACCCCAAAAATAAGAGGACATATTATGGTAATCATCCTTAATTTCCTATCAACATAATCTGAAGCCCTGTATAACTTATACTGCCCTATTATGACTGATTTTATTTGAATCTGGTTTGTTAGAT
The DNA here is from genome assembly GCA_004027295.1 of Dolichotis patagonum. Taxonomy (NCBI): domain Eukaryota; kingdom Metazoa; phylum Chordata; class Mammalia; order Rodentia; family Caviidae; genus Dolichotis; species Dolichotis patagonum. The sequence continues at coordinate 15,744 of PVJX010039046.1, forward strand.
TGCTGTTTTGTATTGACTGATTTTATTTAAATCCGTTATGATTGATAGCATCAAGTCTAAGAGTATAGGCAACTACACTGAAGATGACAAGATTCACTAAGATACCCAGTCTGGTTTGATTATTACTTGCTTTTGAAGTCTTATAATGTCTCCAATGCTTTGTTTTTATTAATGTTGTCATACTCTGCTGAGACACCATGGTGACTATTGTAGATCACCTTGTATTATGGTTT
>PVJX010039047.1:0-15976 GCA_004027295.1 Dolichotis patagonum
TAAGTTCCAGCATGGCACAGATCTCTGGAAACACTGTTGCTTCTTATTTCCCCACCCTAGGTTGAACGTGGCTTGTCAGACCACAGTCACTTGTCAGGGCAGCAGGCTAGTTGCTGGTTGGCTCAGTGCCCTAAATTCCAGGATGGCACGGATCTCAGGAAAGGCTCTTGCTTCTTATGTCCCTGCCCTTGGTTGGCCATGGCTTGCCAGACCACAGTCACTTACCGGGGTGGCAGGCTTGCTGCAGGTTGGCTCAGTGCTCTTAGTTTCAGCACTGTGCGGATCTCAGGAAATGCTCTTGCTTCTAATTTCCCTGCCCTGTGGTGGTTGCAGCTTACTAGACCACAGTCACTTACAAGGGGGGCAGGCTAGTTGCTGGTTGGCTCAGCACCCTAATTTCCAACATGACGTGGTTCTCAGGAAACGCACTTGGTACTTATTTCCCTGAACTAGGGTGGCCACAGCTTGCCAGATCACAGGCACTTACCAGGGCAGCAGGCTAGTTGCTCATCAACTCAGCACCCTCAGTTTCAACATGGCATGGATGTCAGGAAAAACTGTTGCTTCATTTTTCCCTGACATGGGGTGGAGGCAGCATGCCAGACCACAGTCAATTACCAGGACATCAGGCTAGTTGCTGGTTGGCTCAGCGCCCTTTCCTTCCAGCATGGCATGGATCTAATGAAAAACTCTTGCTTCTTATTTCATCCCCTGGGGTGGGCGCACCTTGCTAGACCACAGTCACTTAACAGGGCGGCAGGTTAGTGCTGGTTGGCACAGAGCGCTAGGTTCAACCATGGCGGGGATCTCAGGAAACGCTCTTGCTTCTTATTTCCCCGTGATGTAGGGGCAGTGGCTTGCCAGAACACAGTCACTTACCAGGGTGGGAGGCTCGTTGCTGGTTGGCTTGTTTCCCTAAATTCAAGCATGGTGCTTATCTCAGGAAATGCTCTTCCTTCTTATTTCCACACCCTGGGTTGGCCGCAGCTTGCCAGACCATAGTCACTTACCAGGGCTGCAGGTTAGATGCTGGTTGGCTCAGTGACCTAAGTTCCCACATGGCGTGGATCTCAGGAAATGCTCTTGCTTCTTATTTCACTGCTCTGTGGTGGCCCCAGCTTACCAGACCACAGTCACTTACCAGACCACAGTCACTTACCAGGGCAGCAGGCTATTTCCTGGTTGGCTCAGTGCCCTAAGTTCCTGCATGGCGTGGATCCCAGGAAATGCTCTTGTTTCTTTTTTCCCCTCCCTGGCATGGCCATGGCTTACTAGACCACAGTCACTAAAAAAGGCGGCAGGCTAGTTGCTGGTTGCCTCAGCGCCCTAAGTTCCAACATGGCTCGGAATTCAGGAAACACTCTTGCTTCTTATTTCCCTGCGCTGGGGTGGCAATGCCTTGCCAGACCACAGTCACTTACCAGGGAGGGACGCTAGTTGCTGGTTTGCTCAGCGCCCTAAGATCGCATGGCATGGATCTCAGGAAACACTTTTGTTTATTTCCCCACCCTGGGTTGGCCGTGACTACCCATAACACAGTCACTTACCAGGGCATCAGGCTAGTTGCTGGGTGGCTCAGCACCCTACGTTGCATCATGGCGCAGATGTCTGGAAAGGCTCTTGCTTCTTATTTCCCTTTCCTGGTGTGCCTGTGGCTTTCCAGACCACAGTCACGTACCAGGGAAAAAGGCTAGATGCGGGGTGGCTCAGTGGCTTATATTCCAGCATGGCGCGGATCTCAGGAAATGCTCTTGCTTCTTATTTCCCCCACCCTGGGGTGGCTTTGGCTTGCCAGACCACAGTCACTTAACAGTCGGCAGCCTATTGCTGGTTGCCTCAGCGCCCTAGGTTTCAACATGGCGTGGATCACATGAAATGCTCTTGCTTCTTATTTCCCCACCCTGGTGTGGCTGCTGCTTGCCAGACCACACTTACCTGGGCTGCAGGCTAGTGCTGGTTGGATCAGTGCCTCAGTTTCCAACTGGGTGCTAATCTCACTAAAAGATCGTACTTCTTATTTACCCACCCTTGGATGGCCACAGCTTGCCAGAACACAGTCACTTACCAGGGCAGTAGGCTGGTTGCTGGTTCGCTCAGTGAACTAAGATCCAGCATGGCGTGGATCTCAGGAAATGCTCTTGTTTCGTTTTTCCCCTCCCTGGTGTGGCCATGGCTTACTAGACCACAGTCACTAAACAAGGCAGCAGGCTGGTTGCAGGTTGGCTCAGCACCCTAAGTTCCAACATGGTACAGTTCTAAGGAAATGCTCTTGCTCCTTATTTGCCCACACTGGGTGGCTGTGTCTTGAAAGACCACAGTCATTTACCAGGGCAGCAGTCTGGTTGCAGGTTGGCTCAGCGCCCTAAGTTCCAACAAGGTGCAGATCTCAGGAAATGCTCTTGATTCTAATTTCCCCACCCAGGGGTGGCTGCGGCTTTCCAGACCACAGTCACTTACCAGGGCGGGAGGCCAGTTGCTGGTTGGTTCAGCACCCTAAGATCCAGCATGGCATACATCTCAAGAAATGCAGTTGCTTCTTATTTCCCCACCCTGTGATTGCTGCAGCTTGGCAGACCACAGTCACTTACCAGGGCAGCAGGCTAGTTGCTGGTCGGCTCATCGCCTTAAGTTCCAGCTTGGCACGGATCTCAGGAAACGCTCTTTCCTCTTATATCTCCGCACTGCATTGGCCGTGGCTTGCCAGACCACAGTCCCTTACCAAGGTAGCAGGCTAGTTGCTGCTTGTCTCAGCTCCCAGAATTCCAGGATGGTGCGTATCTCAGGAAATGCTCTTGCTTCTCATTTCCCTGCCCTGGGATGAAGTCCGCTTGTCAGAACACAGTGACATGCCAGGACCTCTGGCTAGTGCTGGTTGGCTCAGCGCCCTTTGTTCAATATGACTCGGATCTCCGGAAATGCTCTTTCTGCTTATTTCCCCACCCTGGGGTGGCCGTGACTTGACGGACTAAAGTCACTTACCAGGATGGCAGGCTAGTGCTGGTTAGCTCAGTGACCTATGTTCCAGCATGGTGCGGACATCAGGAAATGTTCTTGCTTCTTATTTTTCTGCCCTGAGGTGGCCTCTGCTTGCTAGACCACAGTCACTTGCCAGGGGAGCAGCCAAGTTGCTTACTGTCTCCGTGCCCTATATTCCAACATGGCACGGGTCTCAGGAAACACTCTTGCTTCTTATTTCCCTGCTCTGGAGTGGCCACAGTTGCCAGACTACACTCACTTACCAGGGAGGCAGGCTAGTGCTGCTTGGCTCAGTGCTCTAAGTTATAGCATGGTGTGGAACTCAGGAAAGGCTCTTGCTTCTTATTTCTCAGCCCTGGGCTGGCCGAGGTTTGCCAGAGCAGTCAATTACCAGGATGCCAGGCTAGTTGATGGTTGGCTCAGCACCCTAAGTTACAGCATGGTCTGGATCTCAGAAAATGCTCTTGCTGCTTATTTTCCTGCCCTGAGGTGGCCTCTGCTTGCTAGACCACAGTCACTTACCAGGGCGGCAGCCTAGTTGCTAATTGACTCAGCGCCCTATGTTCCAGCATGGCGTGGTTCTCAGGAAATGCTCTTGCTCCTTATTTCCCAAATGTGGTGTGTCTGTGGCTTGGGGGACCACAGTCACTTACCAGGGAGGCAGGCTGGTTGTGGTTGGCTCAGCACCCTAAGTTCCAGCATGGCGAGGATCTCAGGAAATGCTCTTGCTTCTTATTTCCCTGCCCTGTTGTGGCCACCTATTGCTAGACAACAGTCACTTACCAGGGCAGCAGGCTAGTTGCTAGTTGGCTCAGCGCCCTAATTTCCAGCATGGCATGGATCTCAGGAACTGTCTTGCTTCTTATTTCCCCGCCTTGGTGTGGCTGCAGCTTGAGAGACCACAGTCACTTGGCAGGGTGGCATGCTAGTGCTGGTTGGATCAGTGCCCTAGGTTCCAACATGGCGGGCATTTTAAGAAATGCTCTTGCTTCTTATTTCTCCATGCTGCAGTGGCCGTGGCTTCCCAGACCACAGTCAATTACCAGGGCGTAAGACTAATTGCTGGTTTGCTCAGTGCCCTGATTTCCAGCATTGCGCTGATCTCAGGGAATGCTCTTTCTTCTTATTTCCCTGCCCTGGGGTGGCAGTGGCTTGTCAGAACACAGTCACTTAATAGGCTGGCCGGCTACTCCTGGTTACCTCAGCACCCTAAGTTCCAGCATCACACGAGTCTCAGGAAATGCTCATGCTTCTTATTTCCCCACCCTGGGATGAACGCGTCTTGTCACACCACAGTCACTTGCCAGGGTGGCAGGCTTGTGCTGGTTGGCCCAGTGCCCTAAGTTCCAGCATGACTGGGACCTCAGGAAACTCTCTTGCTTCTTAGTTTACCGCCCTGGGCTGGCCATTGCTTGCCAGACCACAATCCCTTACTAGAGTGGCAGGCTAGTACTTGCTGACTCAGCCCCCTAAGTTGCAACATGGCTAAGATCTCAGGAAAAGCATTTGTTTCATTTTTCCTGGACCTGGGGTGGAGGCTGCTTGCCAGACCACAGTCACATTCCAGGTGGCAGGCTAGTTGCTTTTGGCTTGGCACCCTACCTTCAAGCATGTCGAGGATCTCACCAAAAACTCTTGCTTCTTATTGACTGGCCATTGCGTGGGCACGGCTTGCTAGAACACTGTCACTAAACAAGGTGGCAGGCTAGTGCTTGTTGGCTCAGAGTTCTAGGTTCACATATGGCACAGATCTCAGGAAATGCTCTTACTTCTTATATCTCTGCACTGCATTGGCCGTGGCTTGCCAGACCACAGTCACTTATCAAGGTGGCAGGCTAGTTGCTGCTTATCTTGGCTCCCAAAATTACAGGAGGGTGCTCACCTCAGGAAATGCTTTTTCTTCTTATTTCCCACCCTGGGTTGGCTGTGGCTTGCCAGACCACAGTTACTTACCAGGGTGACAGGCTAGTTGCTGTTTGTCTCAGCACCCTAAGTTGCAGCATAGCATGTATCTCAGGAAACACACTTGCTTCTTTTTTCCCCAACCTGTGGTTTCTGTGTCTTGCAAGACCACAGTCACTTACCAGGGCAGCAGGCTAGTTGCTGGTCAGCCCATCCCCTTAACTTCCAGCATGGCACGGATCTCAGGAAATGCACTTTGTTCTTATTTTCCCGCCCTGGAGTGGCCACAGCTTGCCAGACCACAGTCACTTAACAGGGGGCCAGGCTAGTTGCTGCTTGGCTCAGCGCCCTAAGTTACAGCATGGCACAGATCTCAGGAAACACACTTGCATTTTTCTCTCCAACCTGTGGAGACTGCTGCTTGGCAGACCACAGTCACTTTCCAGCGCGGCAGCCTAGTTGCTGCTTGTCTCAGCACCCTGAGTTGCAGCATGTTATGGATCTCAGGAAACACACTTGCTTCTTTTTTCCCCAACCTGTGGCTTCTGTGGCTTGGCAGACCACAGTCACTTACCAGGGCAGCAGGCTAGTTGCTGCTCAGCTCAGCGCCTTCAGTTCCAGCATGGCACGAATCTCAGGAACTGTCTTGCTTCTTATTTCCCTGCCCTGGTGTGGCCTCGGCTTGAGAGACCACAGTCACTTGGCAGGGAGGCAGGCTAGTGCTGGTTGGATCAGCAGTCTAGGTTCCAACATGGTGGGCATTTCAAGGAATGCTCTTGCTCCTTATTTCTCCATGCTGCAGTGGCCGTGGCTTCCCAGACCACAGTCACTTACCAGGGCAACAGGCTAGTTGCTGGTTTGCTCAGTGCCCTAATTTCCAGCATTGCGCGGATCTCAGGAAATGCTTTTTCTTCTTATTTCCCTGCCCTGGGGTGGCAACGGCTTGCCAGAACACAGTAACTTACCAGGGTTGCAGGCTACTCCTGGTTGGCTCAACGCCCTAAGTTCCAGCATTGCACGGATCTCACAAAATGCTCATGCTTCTTATTTCCCCACCCTGGGATGAATGCAGCTTGTCAGACCACAGTCACTTGCCAGGGCAGCAGGTTTGTGCTGGTTGGCTCAGTGCCATAAGTTCCAGCATAGCTCAGACCACAGGAAACTCTCATGCTTCTTATTTTACCACACTGAGCTGGCCCTGGCTTGCCAGACCACAATCCCATGCTAGTGTGGCAGGCTAGTACTTGCTGACTCAGCCCCCTAAGTTCCAACATGGTGCAGATCTCAGGAAAAGCTCTTGTTTCATTTTTCCTGGACCTGGGGTGGAGGCTGCTTGCCAGACCACAGTGACATTCCAAGCAGCAGGCTAGTTGCTTTTGGCTTGGCATTCTACCTTCAAGCATGTCGAGGATCTCACCAAAAACTCTTGCTTCTAACTTACTGGCCCTTGAGTGGGCGAGAATAGCTAGAACACAGTCACTTAACAGGGTGGCAAGCTAGTTCTTGTTGGCTCATGGAAATGGAAGTGTGATTACATGATTGGGTACTCCAGTGCAGAAAGGCAGATATTTGTGCAAGGTTAAAGCAGTTAGGTTAAAGCAATCCTTCCAAAATCAGCCCAAATTATAACAAGGAATAGAAATGTTTCTCTTCATCCTTGTTTGGAAGCTTATATTAAACCTGCTCAGCCCTCTGTCTGACCATTGAAAATCTCTATCACACCCCTTTGTCCTACTGATGAAATGTAGATGATATGATCAGAGTGGGGTACCTATTTGTAATACAAAAAATTCAAAACAAACAAAGAAAAAAATACCCAAAAGCTAAATCAGTGCTCCATTTTCAAATATTACTCATGTAGTTCTTCTAATTGAGTTACTTTGGACAACCTGTTTAACATAACACTCAGAACAGGAAACACATAGAACACGAGTGTAGAACATGGTGAGTATCATGTTCTACAGAGGGCTTTATGAAGTGCTGAAGGAACAAGACTAGAAGAGATACTACTTTAGTCACAAAGGCAAAATATCCTTATCAACACAAGGGAAGTTGAAAACAAAATGTTTTTAAAATGGACAGAATACTCCTGATCAAGCAAACACTACTGCTAAACCTTGAATTCTTTAAGCCTGCTCAACAAATTTGCTTGATCTATTTTCAGGAAAACATATGTAACACAATACAAAATTCATAATAAAATACTAAGTGTCACATGCACTTCATTGATGATTGTGATCTGTAAATCAGTGGCTGTTAATCCCCACAGTCTGACAGAGCAGAGACTCACTGCTGCTCTATACCATCAGAAGGTAGTACTGTGCCATGTTAGTGTGCAGAAAGAATAAAACATAAAACCAAAGGAAGACTTTCACCGAATGATAGTCCTTTTTTTCTTAGTACTAGAAATTTAACTCAGGGCCCAGGACATGTTAAACAAGCTACCTCTCAGTAGAGATAAATCTCAGAATTTCTATTTCATATTGAAATGAGCAGGGTCTTGCTCAGTTGCCCAGGTGGTGTTTCATGTTGCAATACTCTCACCTCAGTTTCCCAAGTGGCTGGGATTAAAGGTGGCATCAGCAATCCTCACCCAGACTTGCTTTATTCAAGAACAGAGGTCTCAATAAAGCTTGTTGATTAAAATACCCCAATGTTAAACTGGCATAGTATCACAGGCAGGGCATCCCAACAGACACAGAGGTACAAACTCCATTGAAAGTTCACACCAGCCTGTGCAAAGTAGTAAGACACCATCTCAAAAACTGAAAAATGAATTAAGTTTTGGGTTATGCAGCACCCAGCAAAATTCATAAGTTCACAATAAAAGAATCAAGTACACCCTAAAATCTTTTGTGTCCAGGGGAAAATCCTTTTCATTTTAATTTAATGATGGTGTCCACACTATTTTTAAACCTATACCAATGCCCGACAGTTTCTGAATTTCCAATTTTGCCTCAAAAATGAATAGATTTTCTGATCCATGGCAATAGAAGACATATTTATCTATTAATTTATCTTCCCCACTTTCTTCTAGCCTGTGAACTTTGTGCCACCCAAAGACTCCCCCCAGGCACACATTTCTTCCATCCTGGTCACCCTAAGGACAATCCGACCTTCAGAAGATATATTCTTTGTTGTAGACATTATTTCTGGTACCCTTCATCATCCCCTTCTCTTGCACCTCCTTTCCTGTCTCCTCTGATCCACTCTAAATGGAAAACCTTTTATGCCTACCCATTGACATGTCTGCACAACTTCCATTTAGAGTTTCCCATACTGCAGTGTGGGTTTTTCCCATGCTACTGTTCTCTTTTATATAAAGTCAGATTCAGACAGCATTTCAGTAGTTAAACAATGTCTCCAATTTTTTTGTAAAAATTGTGCAAATACACAATTATAGGCATATCTAAGAGTGGGATTCATAGGCAGCCCATTCTAGAATTTGTCCTTAGAAGGCATGTTGGAGATCACTATGAAGCAGCTCTCAGCAGGATGTAAAATTAACTAATTGGCTTTCTAAGTTTATCTGTGAGTCAGTCATTGGCCTAAGCCCCTTGCCTAGTAATGGGAGATGATTCCTAGTGAGTGAACCTCTATGAATCACTGGTTGTGGCTGAGGCCTGTAGCAGCCTGTGAGGCCAGAGATGACTCAAAAGGCAAGATGAGGTCACAGCTGAGGACACCTGGCTCAAACATCAATTAAGCAGGTAGAGGCTGCAGTGCAGGGATCTAGCTCATGCATTCTCACTCTTGTCAATAAATTTCATCCTCACTCTTATCACAAATGTCATTCTGGAGATAAGAGAGTTCTCCTAAATTGGCATAATTGACTACTTAGAGAAGTCTTTGAAGTAGATCCCAAAGTCCTGTTCATTTCCAGTGCTTTCCTCAGTATCCCTGCTCTTTGTTAGGACCTAACAAATATGGGCAGCCAAGAGAAGCTCTTTAAGTTAGCCCTTGTCAAAGTCACAGAGTCAAGAACCCTGTGAGAGAGTTCTGATCTTCCTATAGACCTAAAATCATACCCCTTGCCTCATTTATTTAAGACTTTGCAGTATAGTCATTTGGAAGATTGGCAATCTAGGTCAGGACCCATTACAAGCGTACTTGCCCTGTCTTTGCTAATACTTAATATCCCTTCATCTTCCATTTTTCTCTGCATTTGAAACTCTATGTCAGGCTTCACTTATATAGTCTCATTGTGTGTAGAGGTCTCACATAAATAACAAAGATTTTTACTTTTTCTGCATTGCCCTATAGATTCCAGGAGTTCACTGAGTGCTTGGAAAGTGCTCCACCACTGAGGCACATCACACTCCTTTGAATTCACATGACCTTTATCAACATCTATTATGAGTTTGGAAATGTGGGGACCTGTTGGGTGTGTGAAGTCAAGGTCCTGAGGTCTGGCTGGCTGCCCTGGCAGAAGAGACAGTCTGAGCACACTCAGACTGTCCGTTCCTTGGCACACCGAGTAGAGCACCCCTGCCAGGGCCACCCTGCTTGGAGCCTGCCCCTCAGTGCATCCCTGCCTTCCCTAAGCCTACTTCCACCCTTCCTCAATCTCAATCCTGCCCTTCCTCTGAACTCACTTCCGCCCTTCCTCTTCAGTCTATATATACTCCTACACTTCCGTAATAAAATCGGATCACACCATAAGCCTGATCTCCAGAGTCGTCTCTCTATTGCCTCTTGCCAGTCCCCTGCAGCCCCAAAAAGGCTGCAGTTGGGAATTTGGAGGATCACTATAAACATAGGAAAACAAAAGCCTGAGGAGAGGAGTTGTGGATATGAGACCGTGCATCACAGACACTCATAAACTTCAGATCCTCCAGATCTGCAACTAACAGGACTGAGACCAGAGGCCTGGCTCAATGCAGCCACATCAAGCTCCAACCTACAACTGAGTCAGGGTCTCCTCAAGGCCTTTGCTCTCCCCAGAGTGAAGGAGATGAAGCTACAGCAGTGTGTTTGTACGATGGATTCTAGGTTGGTGGTGCCATGGTGGGGACAAGGTTCTAGGGATCTAGAACTGGCCTTGCCTCAGCAAGTGGTGAGGTCAGAAAATGACTCACTGTTAGTAAAGAAGGTCCTCAGGATTTGGAGTCAAGCAGTGAGATTTCTGCCTGCTCTGACTATTTCTAACCAGACCTTATCCTGATTCCTCTCTCAGAGCACCCTTCCCACAACATCAACATTGTGTAATTTGGGGGAGTCCCAGAGTCTTTCTTATGTAGCCTAAAGCCAGGAGAAGTTACAAATATGGCCTATTAAGATGGAAGTCTCTTAGCAATGTGCTCAGGACATAAATTCTTGCACCATGGAACCAGAAGAATCCTCCTATTTTGATCTTCCTGATTGGAGAGTTCCTACAGCCCACCATTTCTTTCTGATTGGTCCTGCTCATTGGCCTCTCTCTGAGACAAGAGTGACAAGAGAAGCAAAGTCTTACCTGCAAGAGTGGAGCCCAAATGAAAGATTATAATGTAGAGACTTGTGAACATGCTCTCTGCCACTAAAGTGACCTCACCTTGCTTGGGACATACTTGCATTTAAGGGCTTTACTCCCTGCTTTTTAGTGCTGCCCTGGTTTTCTTAAAGGACTTAGTGGTCTCTTCCTGGAAAAGGTTCATAACTTTTTTTTTCTGAAGGTTCCAGGGTCAATGTCTGAGGAAAGAATCAGTCCCCTGATGTCAGAAAATGACCTGAGTCCATGTCTGCCCACAGCACAATGAAATAGAGGGATGGCAGGCTTTTTGAGAGGTCAGTATCTTGGAATGAGTCCCCAAGCTTCATTATTTCTCTGAATCTACTCACTTTCCACCAATACATTCAATATATAGCCCTGGAAAGGAACACAATATTGGCATTGAAAATATTAGGGTTAAATGATGACAATATTCTTCAAAAGAGTAAAGATGAAAAAAATCAAGCATTTCAGCTTTTCTGGACAAGCTACCTGTTTATGCAAGGGGAAAAAAAGCAAAAGCAAAAGAAGAAAAATCTTGAATTCTCAAAGTAAGCATATCACTATGCATGACTTTCAGAAAGATTGTTCAAATGGAGCTCTACTCTTCATCAACTGAGCCATTTTCTGGTGAGAAGGCAGGGACAGCCTCCTAAGGACTGCATGCTGTAAGGTCCCCATGCCCTGTGGTTCCCTCCACACAGATGGAACTCTGCCTGTCTCTGCACTTTAATATTCCCAGGAAGAATATAGTATCTGGAGTCATGTGATACTCTTACTAACAACTTTTGTAGCTAAAGAGAGATGCACAGGACATTAGGAAAGTACACTTCTATGTGTGTCATGTGGAGTCATATGAGTGTGACCCGATGGACCAAATCTGGCCCTTGGATCCTTCTTCTTAGGTTCCTTTTGTATGCCTGGCCCCTTGTTTTCATAAAGTGTTTACATTTTTTCATCATTTCTATTTACCATGATGCTTTAGCACTGCAAATCTTCCAATCTAGACTGCAATCTCTGAAATAAGACAAAATAAATTTTTTTGTAAATAATGTATGTGAGATATTATGTTCATGTAAAACTAGTGCACTTCATGCTGTTGTCTGTCTAAATGAACTTCCAAATGCATGAATTCACGAGTTCATTCTTCAAAAATTGTGAGTGTTTCTGACTGCTGTTCAGAGACTTTCTTTATGTGTGCCTTTTTCAGTCTGACTCCAGCATCTCCTTGCATAAAATCCATATACCTCCTGTGCAATCCATTCTGCTCTATGCAGGTAAAACTTGCTCAGTGCAAACAGGCATCTGGCCACCAGGTTGTGCTTGACACAAACCCACTGTCACAGACTCCTGCACTCATGCTGCACAGTATGCTTCAAGTGCTGTTGGCCTCTTTTATTCCCTACCAAGTCCCCCTGTAGGTGTTGATTCAAAAGAACCTATGAAGAATATCCATAATCATGTGAAGATTTGTGTCACAGATTTTTCTGGGAAACACCCTCACATCTCTGAATGTGCTGACATAGGGTAATATACACTTCCATTTGCAGGTACCCAAAAATTTGTGTGCTGTCTCAGCCATCTAGAAATAAACTATGTCATTACTTTACAAGAATCACGGTGCACATGTTTCAGGTCTCATTTAAACCCTGCCATTTTCAAGGTTTTTCTCTCAATTCTTGCAAGGTTTTTGAATATTGCCAAGGACCAGTAGGTGCCTGGCTTACCTCATCACACTTAATCCCAAGCTGCCATGATCAATAGAAAGCAAAAGAGCTAAGTGAAGAGATGTGGCCGTGATGAATCTTTCATCTCATATCTCTAGGAAATGAAATGGATGTGGGAGAATGAACTGCATTTGGAGGTACACTGCACTGGGCTGAAACGTGAGGCTGAAACGCTAGGCTGAAACTTGCCACCATGATGTGCAGATCCTATGCATTTCCTCTAGGGACCTCCTGAACCATCTCACAATTATTCCTTTCATGTCCTGTATAGCAATTTCTGTGTAACAATTTCAGCCATTCAATGGCTATAACTCCTCAAGCTATAATAAGGACTGACCTCATCAAAAATAACATCATGTGGCTGGGGGTTTTGCCCCATGGCATAAGCACCTGCCTGGCAACTGCAAGGTTGTGAGTTCAATGCATGGTACCAAATAATAATAATAATAATAATAATAATTATTATTATTATTATTATTATTTCATGAATGTGAAAATATTACTATGTCATTTACTTTTTAAACTTCACTTTTATAAGTCCTATGAAAGATTGTTAACTTTGTCTTTTTTCATTATTTTTCTAAAACACAAATGCAATACTTTGCTTAATTTTTATCTTTCAAAAACTTCTAGGATTGGATTATATGTCACATATAAATAGTTGTGGAAATCCATTACATTGCCTAACACTTGGTAAATCTCATGCAATGTTTGCTGTAGTGTGAATGTCTGAATTTCCACAGAATTCATGTACTGGAACATATTTTCCAATGTGATGATATGAGGTTAGATTAGGCATTCATAAAATATTGTGATCATGCAGTCAGAAATGTCAGTAGTAATATATATTCACTTATAAAATTGACCAAAATCAACTTGTCTACACCTCTTCCCATAGAAAAACTCAGTAAGAAGTCACCATCCTTAATACACGTTTTAGTAAAAACGTCATTTGCAAATGAATTGATCATGGATTTCCTTACCTTCACAACTGTGATAAATAGTTGTTTCATAAAGTGAACTAATCTCTAGCTTTGGTTAGAGCATCTACAGTACACCAAGGCAAAGGCTATACATACTTATTTGGTAAAGAGTTTTCCACCAGTCGTGGTAGCAGACAGTAAAAAAATTATATTTTCACTTCTCCACTCAGCCCCAGCGACACGCTCCTCCTGGCACTGCGCGCATGCGCTCCTCTCTGACTCACAGTCCCTGTCGGGAGTACATGGCACAAGCTGATGTGCTGGGCTGCTGCTTCACCCCATCAGCAGGCATGCAGTTAATTAAAGCCCAAGATAAAAACAAATCTTTACATAAATTTCAAAACTGAAGAACCAGCAAAATGCAGATGGTCACAAGAGACCTGCAGGCATCTTCACATAATACAGTAAAAGCTTCTACTAAAAAAATTTCAGGAATTAGCCAAAAAATATGCAGCATCTGTGAAGAAAAAATACCTAAGAACCCAACAATATAGAAATTCTTCTAAACACTATTGTGTCACCCACATACACAATGTTAATGTCTATTTCTTACCAGTTTATTTACACTCAAACTGATTGTTTTGCATGTGTCATAACTAAAGTGTAAACTTGATTGAAAAACTTTAAGGACTTTCAGGAATATACCCATGGTAAATTGTATTATTCCAGTAAAAATGCAGCAGAATTGAAAGTCTTTAGGATACAGTATAGAGTCAAAGTCATGGTAATTTTCTCCATTTAACAATTGTTTATGCCAGGCATGATGGTGCACACCTGTAACCCCAGCACTGAGGAGACTGAGGCAGGAGGATCATCTCGAGTCAAGACCACCCTGGTGAGTCATGGGCAGGCCGAACTATACAGCAAGACCCCGTCTCAATAACAAACAAGCAAAGCAAAACAAAACAAAACATGTACTCATTTCATTTTGGATAATTGTAATAAATAAAATATATTTAATGTGTAAGATAAATGGTTTGATATACTCATATTGTAAAATGAATAGCATGATTCCTTTAGTTTGCTATTTATCACCATAAATATTTACCTCTAAAGTATGTGGAGAAAAAATTTGAAACAACTCTCTTAGCAAACAGCAACCATCTATGGGACACTGCCTCTATCACCATATTCACCGTGAGGTGTGCTGGTGCTTTGCAGAATACAAAAGAAACACTAAGCATTTTCATGGCCATCTCTTAAGTTCCCCAGTCCCACAGCCATCACTGTGCTCCATAATCTTGTGAGACTGAGAACTTCAGTCTAGATATAAACCTGATCAAAGAGCAGTTCATTTGTGACATACTTTACTTACAGATCTAGTTAGTCTTTATTTTGAAAAAATGAATAGATTTCTTTCTTTATAGTCTAAACAATATGATTGTATGAATAAATTTCACTTTTTTCATTCAAATATTATTGTGATTTTATTATGCAGCCAAGTTAGATATAAATTAATTTGCACTACAAGATTCACTAAGTCCTAGAAGAAGTCAACAGAAAAAAAGTAAAGACATCAGAATAGTGGCTGGAGGCACATCTGAAGCAACCCAGGCCTCAAGGTGAAGGCACAATGGTCAAACCTAAATGCCTCCCAAGTGATAAACGGTAACTTCAAATTATACTGTAGTTAGCACCACCTCTGCCAGTAAATCCAGGTAGGCGTCAGTCACCTAAGCGGCTGACCAGTGCATCTGGATGCACCCCTCCTCAATGCCTTGAGTCTCCCATGTGCCTACGCTATGAGACACATCCTCGTTAAGCAGCTATACTTGCACTCCTGTAAGCTGACTGCAGTTTGACTGAAGTGGTACCTATGTTGCATTTTGCTGTACAAATTGCCCCCTGTAAAAGGGCCTCAGTAGCCACCTCATTCAGGACACATCCTGAAATACTAGGAGCTATTCTCTGTTTTCTATAAAATTCTCCTAACTTCTTCCTTTAGTTTGAAAATTCATTCCTTGATGCCATGAGTCCACAGATTTGTCACATTTGACATCTAACAGGTCAGGACTTGTATTTCTCCTGTTTTAGTTTGAGTATAAAATGGCTTCTAAAGGCCATGTACTAAAGGCTTGGTTGAGAATTGCTTTCTTTGTTCTGAATTTAATGTTACCGTGCACTTTATGGACTCCTCAGTCTAATGATTCATGGATACATAGGGAGAAGGAAGTTACAAGGGGTGCACTCTAATACAGTAGGTACCAGTTATAACTCCACTTAAATTTCTGTTTCTGGGTTGTCTGGAGGTGACAAGATTTTTGTCTGCAACACCATTCTCTAATTACAATTTTATGTAATCTAATTTTCATTAGGCTCAATCATTTTCATTTTCTTTTAATTTTCTTATATTCATTCATTGGTTTTTGTTTTCCTTTTCCATTTCTTTGTTTCTCTCTCTGTTTTGCTTTGTTTTGGCTTTTTTAGATATGATGTCACCACATAGTTCAAGTTGGCCCCAAAGTCACTTGATAGCTGGGTTGTCCTTGAATTCAAGGTGACCTTCTTTCCTCTGCCTTCTGAGTGCTGGATTAGAGGTGTGCATTACCACACCTGGCTGTTTTTCTTCTTTCATCTTTCTTCCTTTCAACTTTTATTCTTTCTTTTTTTGGTTATGGCAATGAATCCAGGCCTTGCATATGTAGAGAAAGTTTTCTGAAGCTAAGTTACTGCTAATTCTCAATTAATTTTTAGGTAAAAAATTGAATATTGAAATGCCACACTATTTATTACCTTCATGCTGATTACAAAGCCTGACCTAGAATCATTTCAAGCCAAACTCTCATTGATTTCTCACTGGTCTTTCCTCCTCTTGATCAAAACACTGAGCATTTCTATCTCTGAACTCACAGCATTGATGCTGGTTCTAATTTGATATATATCCCTTGTTTCTGGAATATTCTTTCCTGATATCCCAA
>PVJX010039048.1:0-16123 GCA_004027295.1 Dolichotis patagonum
TTTGGGAAGTTTTCAGCTATTACTTCTGTAGATATCCTCTTGATATCATTTGGGCTGTCCCCTTCTTTTTCATTTATCCCTATTAATCTTATGTTATTTTTCTTTGCATCATCTTGCAGGTGTTGAATTGTTATTTCCTGATTCTTTGTTATTTTTAATAGATCTTGTCTTTCCTGCTCACTGGCTGCAATCTTATCTTTGAGGTCTGAAATTCTATCTTCACTTTCATTAAGGCAGTTTTGGCAGCTTTCAATAGCATTTTTGATTTCCTGTGTATCTCTTTGAATCTGCTTTATGTATTCTGTTTGTTTCTTATAGTGTGCATTCAGGGATTCTATCTGTTTACTTTGTTCCTCTAATTTTTTAGCTGTGTCTTCACTAAATGTGTTCACTATTTCTTTCACTGTTGTTATCAATTCTTCTTTTACCTGGGCAAGTATTTCTGATTTGAATTTCTCCATAGCTTTCCCTAGTTGCACCTTTACTTCGTTTGATATCATTTCAGACATTTCAGGTGTATGGCTTCTTTTTTCTTCTATGTACATGGCTTCTAAGCTTTCTTGGGGAGGGCTGGAGCTTTGAGCCTGCCTTTTGGTCTTTCTTTCCTTTTGTCATTTTTCTATATTTCCTTGCTTTGAGCAGTGTTCCAAAGCTTTCTCTGCATGTGTGGCGAATTACCTCTTGCACCCTCAGTTCCTGGAGCAGCGGTGGCTCCCCCACAGGCTCTTGGCTTCCTCGCAGTGTCCTAACTCCCCTCTGCTGGCTCCTGGCTCCCTAAGTTTTAAGGCAGATGCTGGGCATGGTGGACCGGAGCCCATGGAACCTCAGGCCGGGCTGCCGTCCTTTGTCCCAGGCTGGTCTCCGGGAGGTTCCCTGAGGGTGAAGGGCAGGCCTATGGGTCCCAAACAGTCAGGCCTAGATGCCAGTCTCCACGAAGTTCCTAATCCCAAACAGACCAAGCTGAGATGCCGGTCTCTGGGGGGTTCCCTGTGGGTGAAGGGCAGGCCTATGGGTCCCAAACAGTCAGGCTGAGATGCCGGTCTCCACAAAGTTCCCAATCCAGACAGCCGTGTTTTTTCTTAATATAGTTTTAATTTTAAATAGCTGTTTGAATTAGCACTCAACCCTATGCATGCTATTTACTTTTATCCAGCCAACTCTACCTTGGCTGATTCTACTTATGGGCTAAATAACTAGCCTGATATAGTACTGGGTAATGAGCCCAGAGCTCACAATGAGCTACATTCCCAGCCCTTATTTTATTTTATTTTATTTTATTTTATTTTATTTTATTTTGACAAGGTCTCACTGTCATAAATTACTTAATCGGAGCTCAAGCTTGCAGTCCTTCTGCCTCAGACTAAGGGAGCACACAGTGGCTTGTACAGCATGCCAGGTTCACATTTAGCCACAACAGTGTTTTGTTGCTCAGTGACCATTCCTGGTCACTTCTGCTCTACATGGCAGGCATTATCTCAATTTACAAAGTGAGATAATATCACTGGCAAAACAGAGACTCCAAGAGGTAAAGGGCAGGGCAGGTCTCCTTGCTATTGCTAAACTATCACCTAGAGCCACCAAGTCCTCAAATGATAGAGCATTTTAGGGTCTTAGGACCAAAGCTGGCATGGCTATGATATTGGTAAAACACTGAAGCACTTCCCAGGTGGGCCAGCAAGTGCCTGCTGCCCTGAGGGTCTCCCCATATGGCTCTGGTCCACACAGGAACCCTCAGAGCTCCCGAGAAACCAGCACCTGAGGGGTTTACACTCCCCTTGCTAGGTATGGGTGCAGATTCTGACTGAGCAGGTGTGGATGTCTGTGACCTCCTCCCCCCCTGGTACTGGAAGGAGGTGGGAGCTGTGGCTCAGGGAAACACAGTCACATGTAGCCAGCAAAGCTGTGGAGGGAGGAGCCCCAGCCACACCTCCTCTCAGGTGCCATTCCCATGCCAGGCCTCCTGGGAGTGCTCCTTTGAGAGCAAAGAAACACCCTGCAAAAGAAGCCCTTAATCTGCAGAGGAATTTCTCTGGGAGGGAGGCCCCAAGATCACACAGAACCCATCTGTGCCCTCTCTTCAGCCTCTGCTGGAGTCTGCTGGTCTCCACCGTGTTGTCCTTCCAAACACTTCACCTCTTCACCCTCTCCTTTCCAGGAAGGAGCTACACGTGAAAACCATAGGAATATTTTGAGTGATGAAGGAACTTGATCTGACTTATGTCATTTTATTTTATTTTTTAGTGCTGGTAATCAGACTCACAGCCTCACAAATGCGAGGGACATTGTCTGCTACTGAGCTACAACCCTATCTCTAGTCCCAGCCTGTCTCATGTAATCCTATATACTCAGGAAGCTGCAGCAGGAGGACTGCTGTGAGTTTGAGACCAGCCTAGGCTATAGTGAATTCAAGGCCAGCATGGACTACATAGTGAGACTCTCTCAAAAAACCCAAAACATTTAAACAAACAAACAAACAAAGGAATCTCTCTAGCAGCATAACTGTGGGTGCCCAGGAAGTTGGATTCTCTGAAGCAGTACTGCTGGAGGAGGGGCTCGCAATAAAGCTTCTGCGTTGTGCATGTGTTTAGGTGAATTGAGGCCAGCAAATGGATGGAAGGAAGGCATGGGGTTGTGGCCATGTGATGATTGAACTCAGGGTACCCTTATAATTCCAGTGTGCTGGGAGGCTGAGGCAGGAGGATTGCAAGTCCAAGCCTGGCCTGTGCAACTTAATGACTTAGGAAGACCATATGTTAAAAATAAAAGGAGGTAAAAAACCCAGAGAAGAGACAGAGACAGAGACAAACTGAAGGGTGAATGGGAGACAGAGATCAGAGACCAGGACAGAGAGGAAGAGAGGGAGGGAGAGACAGACAGACAATTAGATCTAGATGAGAGGAGACCTAGAGAGAATGCTGTTGGCAGTCAAGAGGAAATAGTTTAGAGATTGCTCCCCGAGCTACTGTCTAAGCCACAGATAGTATAAAACTATTCATTTTGCTTTGCTATAACAGAATGTCACCCACTGGGTGGCCTATAAAGACTAGATCTTTATTCAGCTCATGGTTCTGTAGGCTGAGAAGACTGCAGGCTTGGAGCTTCGTGCTGTGTGATAACGTGGAAGGAGGCAATGCTCTTGAGATAGTGGATAATCGGTGAAACTCACCCTCTTTTTTTGATGCATCCTAAACTTGGTCCTAAACTTCTGGGTTCAATTAGAGTAGCTGGGATTATATTTCACTGTAATGTGAATCTGCTTTTTTCTTTCTTTTTTTTTTTTAAATCGGGAGCTCTCTCCTGAGATGACTCCCCGCTCCCGTGATACTAACATTACTCCGTTGCTAAGTGTGGGTCCTCGTGTTCTCATGCCTCTTACAGCCTCCCCTGTTAGTACCCTCACAAGGACAGTTACAGCACAGCAGTTAAGTTTCAGAGGGGACATTCAAACCATAGCAAAGGCTGATTTCAGCTAAATCTTTCTTGATATCATCTTTTTTTTTTTAAAACAATGGATTATCAATTTATTAAAACAGTTGCCTTAGGCATCTGCGATGGTGACTTCAGCCTCCACTCCTGGCCCAGTGATGAAAGGAACAACCTGGTTAGCAATTTCAGGAGGACTGTGCAAATCAGTGAGTTGCTGCTTCCCCTGAGCCGAGACCCCACACATTCCCATCCATCTGTGAGGCCTGTCCTAGGTGGTTATCCTCGGGAGCGTGGGCACCTGAGAGGTGATGTTGCCCCTGGATCCAGGAAGGAGGTGAACAGCAACATCTGCCCAAGGCGACCACATCTGAGTGGCTGTGGCTTTTAGAGACTTCAGAGTTATGGTGGCACATGCCTGTAATCTCAGCTCATTGGGAGGCTGAGGCAGGAATATGGAAAGTTAGAACAACCTGGGCAATTTAGTGAGACTCTGTCTCAAAACTAAACGAAACGAAACCAAACGAAACCAAACCAAATCAAACCAGAAGAGGGCCAGGTGTGGTGGCACACATCTGTAATTCTACCACTCTAGGATGCTGAGGCAAAAGGATCACAAATTGAAACCCAGTTGGGTTATGAGAACCTGTCTTGGGGGAACCAAAAAGCTGTGGTGTGGCTCAGTGGTAGACTGCTTGAAAACATGCATGAAGCCTTGGGTTCATCCCCTAGTACTGCAGCGCACAACACAACACAAACCAAACAACCCCTTCCTCCAAATCAACCATGTTTCAAGCCTGCTGCAAAGCTGGGTGAGACCCTGCGGATAGCTCTGCACTTAGACCACACTTGGGCACGCACATTTATGACTTTCAGTAATAGCCATAATATCAGGCAGTAGCTTCCTAAATGAGAGGGTGTTGGCTTCAGGGGTTTCTCCTTCAGAAATGGGCCCACACAGCCCAAACCTAATTCACCACTGTGTACACTGGAGCAGAGTGAAAAACTGGAGACAGCCTGAATCCCATCAGTCTGGAGGTGACTGCAATGCACGCAGCCCTTCGGAAGAGTGAGCTAGGGTAGAATGTGCTGAGATAGGGAGATGCTCAAGATGGCAGTTAACTGATACGAGAAATGGATGTGCTGGTCCACGGCTGTAATCCCGGCCTTCTGGAAGCTGAGCCTTTCCAAGTGTGGGCCTAGCCTGGGAAACTTGGTGACTTCGTGAGACCCTGACTCAAAAAATAAAAATGGGCTAAGGATGTAGTTCAGTTGGAAAGCCCTGGGATCAGTCCCTAGTGCTGGAAAAATAAAGAAGCCCTAAGGACTGGATGCTCTGCTCTGGGTGGGGTTTAGCCCCCGTGAGCCCATGTGCAAGAAGCGTGACTCCAAAGTGATGTATTAAGAAGTGGTAGGGCTTGAACATGGAGTCGTAGAAGGTGAGTAGGTCATGGAAGCACCATTTGGAAGGGATTCGTGCTAATGCTGAGGAGTGGATTCATTTCCAGGAGAGCAGATTGATATGCAGGAGCTAAGCTGGTTCCTTCCCGGCCTCTTGGTGCCTGTCTCTCTGCCTAAGACTGCTCGCCATCATGTTAGCTGCTACTGTGTGACGCCACTGACATGTTATTACCCAACAGAGGGCCTCAAGGGTGTGGCCACAGACTTCTGGGCTTCTGCAACTGTGAGCTGAACAAACTTCTTTAAAGAGTACCCAGCCTCAGGCATTTTATTATAGGAAACAAAATGGAATCAGACATTAGGATCACCTAGCTTTGTAAATTGCGAATGTAGGTTTATGTTTATGGTTGTATTTATTTAGACACATTCTACAAGGATACATGTGAAACTATAAATAGTATTTATCTCTGGGTTGTAGGACTTACAATCAAAGGACCAGAATCAAGGAGATTTTGCTTTTATTTTGTACTCTTGTTCTGCTCAATTACTTTTTTTTTACCATGTATTTGAAATTCACATATAATTAACAACTACTTAGATAAAAATATTAGCTAATGTTTGCATAGCTGGCTATTTTTAGATAATTGTAACAAAAATGATCATTGAACAAATGTTGAATATTTTGGATAAATGCACTGCTAATTTCAAACTTGAATTATGTTTGCTTGTGGATTTTTTAAAAATTAATGGAAATTTAAAAAAAGAAAACAACCTTAAGTTTTGAATGTTTTTCA
Source organism: Dolichotis patagonum (assembly GCA_004027295.1). NCBI lineage: Eukaryota > Metazoa > Chordata > Mammalia > Rodentia > Caviidae > Dolichotis > Dolichotis patagonum. The sequence goes on from PVJX010039048.1 coordinate 5,619, forward strand.
TGGCCTGGAACAGTCTCTAGTTCCTGAATGGACTGAGTGGTGTCCTGATTAAGTATGGATGGAGTGGATTTGCACTCCTCTTCCTCCTGCTCATGAGTGTAGCTGTCTTTCAAACCAGCAACGAGAAAAGCAGGAACTGGCTTATGTTAGAAAAACAGGAACAGAGAGGCGAGGCTTCCTTCTGGAATCACACAGCACAGTCCTGACCTGCAGCAAAGGGGCAAAGAGACAAAGCTCCTCCTAACAGCTCCATTTCTACCCAGGAGCCTCTTGGGGTCAGGGTGACGGAGGACGGGGGGAGCAGTGAGGGCCCTTGGTGCCCTGTGACACATGAACAAAGCTCCTGGGGTCTAACTGGCCCTGGCAATAGCAGGTTAGGGAGAGTGGAGGCTCTTTGATCAGCAGATCTGGGATGAGTCCTGGCTTTGTCGCTTCCCACTGGGGTGGCTCTGGGCAAATGTCCTCCTTTTGAACCTTCTTTCTCCCTCTGAAAAATGGGCATATTAACTGTGTCCACTCAGAGGAGCCCGTGAAATACACATGCTCCCCAATTTATGATGTGGGTTCGTCCCAGTTGACTCATTGTAAACTGAAGATCTCATCAGTTGAAAATGCATTTAATTCACCTAACCTAGCCAAGCCCTAACTCGGATGCAGCATACTGTGGGCTACGGTTGCTTCTTCCTGTGACTTCCTGTGACTATGAGGTTGCCTGGGAGCTGAGTATCACACCACACAGTGCTAGCGGGGAATATGCCCACAACTTCAAGTCCCAAGTGTGTGGAGAGTTGAAAACTCATTAAGTGCAACCAATCTAAGTCCGGGACTATCTGTAGTGAGAATTACTTAGCACACAATAAAAACTCAGTAGGTGGTTATTATTGTCATTAAATTATCATTACTCAGAGCTACCACATAAGTAATGATAATACCCGAGGCCACAGAATTTGTGTCCTGCTGTGGTGCAACTAGATTTCTGGAATGCATTTTCTTCAATCATGTGTTTGATAGGACACATACCAAGAGAAGTTGCTTTTTTTGTGGGGAAAGGTGTGGTACTGGAGATTAAAACTAAACTCTGCTGAATTGCATCCTTAGGCTTTTATTTTTATTTTGAGACTAGGTCTTCTAAATTACTAAATTGCCCAGGCTGGGTTCAAATTTGGGTCTTCTTGCCTCAGCTTCCCAAAGTGCTGGGACTACAGGCAGGCGCCACCAGCGCTGGCTGGTACCTTTGTTATGTGTATTCAGGTGGCTCCTAAGGACTAGTGGTTATCCTGGTGTTAGTCACACCACTTTTGGTCTCAAAAGTAGATCTCAGCCCCTGGTGGGAATATTTTTATTTTAGATGTTGGTGACAGAGTAGCAAGTAGGGAAGGTGGGGTCAAGGGTGCCTACTGCCCTCCCAGACACCAGGCTGGGTCCCTAGTCCATCTGGTCATTCTGTCCCCTGCTTAAATCACACATGGCTGCCCTGACCTGTCAAGGCGGAGTTTCAGCTCCCAGCGGGAACAAGCTCCCCATGTGTCTCGCCCAAGCTAATCAGCCCAGCTGCTTCTCTCCTGCAGTGTCTCCCTGGGAAGCCTTCCCGATGGCCCACCTTGCTTATTCAAGAGCCTGTTCTAGGATTTCTGGGAAGATGGTAAAGCAGCCAGCAGCAGAGAAAACAGCTCCTCTGAGAGTCACATAGTGCAGATGCTAGAAGACAAGAAGGAGGGAAGTGGGTCCCCTGGAGCCAGGAAGAATTTGAAGTACAAGTTGAAGCCCACAGACAGAGTAAAAAGAAAAACTTCAATGAAGAAGAAGGTGGTAGCTGGTGATGCCTTGTTCCTGAGATGGGACTCTGACAAAGGAGCTGTTTGAACTTGGGGATGCACGGCGATGGTGATGGTGACAGCTGGTGACCCTGGAGGCCTCTGCAGAGAGATGTGGCAGTGGAGGGGGGTGGCAGATGTGGGGGACTTTACTGGTTGGCAGTGAGTGCAGACAACTTAGTCCTCCCATGGGGAGAGAGTGACTGGCCATGAGCCCTTCCGGAGATGGGCCAGATAAACCCAGAACCCAGAACTGCTACTGGCTTCCTCTAGCAGCTCCAAACTGGGCACAGATTCATAAAAATTGCCTGGACTGCTGCAAACCCAGTAAGTCTAGTCTCAGGGCGGGCCTATTATCCACTACTCCTCCATAAAGCAACTTCTGGCTTGCTGGGACAAATTGACATGATTCAGGACTCTGTCTCCACAGGTTGTCTGCTAGTGAAACCAGAGAGATTCCAGGAAGTGGACTATTTCTTTTTCTTTTCCTTTTCTCTTTCTCCTGCATTGTTTATATATGAGTGTGAAAGTGGTTCTTAACCTCTTTGTGGGTGTGGTTCTGTTCTGTTCTTCCTTTTATCTCTTTCATCTGTCTTTTCCTTCAGTCTTCTGCACCAGCTTCCCCAAGGTGATGAGACCCTCCTTTCTACTCCAACTTTACTTGTAATCTCTTTCTCTTCTTCCACTTCTCTATTTTCTGCTTAATCCAGTTTACATTTTAACCCTGAGGGCAAAATTGACACATTATGTACTTATATATTACATATAATTACCTGGTTTGTTTTATATTTTGTTATATAATCACAAATCTAGTTCATATGATTAAAAGTTGCAAATTAAGGGTTAGCTCAGTTTGTTGTTTTCTAGGCTGTGTTTGTTGCTATTGATACCACTATAGGCAAAATTGACATAATTATTCTAAACAGGTGTTGGTCCTGATAATCTATGACTGAGATTAACTAAGGGTCACAGAAAATATGGTGCCATAGTGCCAAAGAGCCAGGGACTAGGCCAAATAAGCAACAACTTCTTATCTCCAACAAACTTCAGAAGTAAGATCTTCCAAGAGACTCAAAATCCAAAAGCCAGCTATACCTGGAAGACCTTAGAGAAGTAATTATCATCTCAGTGTCTTAAATACTACCAATAAAGCAACCCACTATAGGCAACTTATAAACACTGCCCCAGGAATTAAACTAAAAAAATAGAGAAAATAAAATGAAAGACACTTAAACAAAATGCAGCCCCAGACATCCAGTTCATCAAAGGCAAATCCAGGGGACAATGAGGTGGGACAACCTGAAAGCCCTGTACCGGGTGTCACTGAAGTAGAAACAACAAAGCAATTGAATAAGGCACTAGAAAAAATGAAATCAGAAATAATCTCTCAGATAACTACCAAAATTACCAAAATATACACCATGCTTAGCGACATTAAAGCAGACACAGACAAAAAAAAAAAAAAAAAAAAAAAAAAAAAAAAAAAAAAAAAAAAAAAAAAAAAAAAAAAAAAAAAAAAAAAAAAAAAAAAAAAAAAAAAAAAAAAGACTAGCTTAAGCAAATTATGGAAGCTCAGCATAGGAAACAAATGGAATCCATAAAGCAGATTCAAGCAAATATTCAGGAGAATAAAAACTCCACTGAAAATATTCGAAGCAGATTAGGCCAATGTAAGGAGAGGATTTCAGATATTGAAGATAGGTTTTCAGTTAGCAACTAGCAACAGAAAGATTTCTCAAAAAATAGCAAGGGATCATGAGAAATCAATCCAGCAGCTGCTAGATGAGATAATGAATGTCTTAAGATTAACTGGAGTCAATGAACAAGCACAATATACCACAAATGACATTAAAAATATGTTCACAGACATTGTGACAGAAAACTTCCCTGGTAGAGAAAAAGAATTTGACACACAGATAAATGAGGCATATAGAACCCCAATTAGCAATGATCAAAAAAATCTACAGCCAGGCATATCATAATTAAGATTCCAGAAATTCAATACAAGAATGGAATCCTAAAAGCTGCTAGAGAAAAGAAACAAATCACCTATAAAGGAAAGCCCATCAGAATTACAGTTGACTTCTCAGAACAAACTCTCAAGTCAATGATAGCTTGGAATGAAGTATTTCAAGTTCTAAACTTTCACTCTAGACTGAGGTAACCCACAAAATTATCTTTCAACATTAATGGAGAAATAAGATACTTTCATGACAAAGAACATTTGAGAAAAGTTATGACCACCAAACCAGCACTTCAAAATGTTCTGAAGGACATTTTAGAAAGAGATAATAAGGACTACAGCTCCATGAACTCAAACAGAAGGAATACACTAGGGAAGGCAAACAATTAAGGGAGGGAGAAACACAGGGGGAGTCACAGCAGGAAAATAACATGACAAAGATGAGTCACCACATACCAGTTATAATCACCAATGTTAACAGTCTCAACTCACCACTTAAAAGACAGACTTGCAGAACAGATCAAGAAACAAGACCCAACAATATGCTGCATCCTGAAACACATTTAATTCAAAAAGAAATTAATAGATTGAAAACCAAAGGTTGGAAAACAATACACCATGAGACAGGAGCCCAGAAAAAAGCAGGGATAGCTATTCTATTTGGAGACAAAGTGAATGTCAGCCAAGACTGATTAAGAGAGATAAAGAAGGTCACTCATAAAGGGAACAATCCAAGAGGAAGAGATAACATTCATAAATATATATGCAACAAATACCAGTATACCCAACTATATAAAAAATTACTAACAGACATGAAAAATCAAATAAGCCCTAATACAATTATATTGGGAGACCTCAATAACCCCACTGTCACAAAAAGACAGATCAACTGGACAAAAAAATCAATAATGAAATATTAGAACTAAATCAAACTTTTGAACAAATGTAGATGTCTATAGAGTGTTCTATCTCACAATATCAGAATATACATTATTCTCAGCTACACATGGGACATTCTCCAAAATAGACCATATACTGGTTCATAGAACATGATTAAGTAAATGCAAATAATTGATACTGTCTCATGTATTGTATCAGAGCACAGTGCAATGAAATTGGAAATCCATGCCAAAGGAAACTGCAAAAACTTCATAAACACATGGAAATTAAATAGCGTCCTACTGAACAAACAATGGACCACAGAGGAAATTAAAAAAGAATTTACAGTTGAATTTTTACAGCTACATTTTTACAGTTGAATGATAATGACAATAAAACATGCTGGAACTTGTGGGACACAATGAAAGTAGTCTTAAGAGGGAAATTTATAGCAGTAAATACCCATATCAGGAAAACAGAGCAAGCATATATAAACAACTTAATATTCAACTTCAAACTTCTAGAAAAATAAGAGCAGGCTAAACCAAAATCTCATACAAGGGAAGAAATTATAGTGATCAGAGCAGAAATTAACATACTGGAGACTAAAAAAAAACACAAAGAATCAATGAATCAAAGAGTTGGTTCTTTGAAAGAATAAATAAAATTCATAAGCCCCTAGCCAACCTTATTTAAAAAAGGAAAAAAAACCTTGAATTCATGCAGTAAGGAATGAAAATGGTGAAATTATTACAGACCCTGTGGAAAGACAGATCATCAATACCTACTTTGAAAACTCTCTTAGGTTTGATAACACAGAAGAAATGAATAGGTTCCTAGAAACATGTGAATTACCAAAGCTGGATCAAGTTGTAAACTTCTGAATAACCCAATGTCAATTAATGAAATTGAAAATGTAATTAGAACTTTACCAACAAAGAAAAGCCCAGATCATGATGGATTCACTGCTGAATTCTACAATAAATTCAGGTAAGACTTAATGCCAACACTCCTCAAACTCTTCAATGAAATTGAAATGGAAGCAATTTCCCCTAACTCATTCCTGGAAGCAAGTATTACATTAATACCAAAACCAGAGAAAGGCCAACCAAAAAAGAAAACTACAGGCCAATTTCCCTAATGAACATAGATGCAAAATTTCTCAATTAAATGCTGGCAAACAGAATATAGTGAATCATCAAGAAGATTATATACCATGACCAAGTGGGATTTATCACAACAATGCAGGGATGGTTCAACATATGCAAATCAATAAATTTAATGCACATCAATAAACCAAAGTCAAGAATCATATGATCATCTCAATAGATGCAGAAAAACCTTTTGATAAAGTCCAACACTCATTCATGATAAAAACCCTACAGAAAATTGGAATAGATGGTCTTTACCTCAATCTGATAAAAGCCACATACAATAAACCAACAGCCAACATCTTACTATATGCACAAAAACTGAAGTTTCAACCTAAAATCAGTAACAAAACAAGGATGTCTATTATCATCACTCCTATTCAATATAGTTCTAGAAACATTAGCCAGAGCAATAAACTGAAGACTTTTATAAGTAAATGGATACAACTTGAGAACATACTCATTAGCGAAATAAATAAGACACATGTGTAAACATTGTATTGTCTCATTTGTGTGAGAAACTGAAAGAAAAATATACATATATATGTATATGTGCATGTATATGTATATAAAAATAAGTAAGATAGTTATACTAGTGATTTCTCTGAGTTCACTGAAGAGAAAGATTTGTGCAGATACTGGCTACACATAGGCTGCCACCACTAAGGGGAAGCCAGATCCTAGCCTTTTCCTGTGAGTCAGCGCCATTCGTGGATTGCAAGGAAAGGGAACAAGGAGTCACCAAGAAGTAAGCTCTCCCTGTGAACCAGCACCATGTATGTGCTGCCACCACTGGGGGACAGCCAGACTCCAGGCCCTTCCAGTGCACAGGCCGGGAAATAAGAAGAGCCCCCCCACCTGGTAAGCAAACAGCTGATCCAGAGCAACAGGGTGTGATGATAGCTATTGAGGTGAAATGCAATTTGATGCTTGTGGGGTTTGCTGTTTCATTGACTTTGCAGGTCAAGGGCCATTGGTCTGATCATCTATTCAGAGGCTAACAGTACGCAGTGAAGCATCTAGGCGGAATCTCCTTCTGAAGGTGGTAGCCATTGTTAATTCCCTAGCATATTTTTTGAAGTCTTATATCATTTTCATTGTTATGTTGGGTTGGGTTTTATTCTGTTCTGTTTTTTGATTTTGTTATATCCGATGGCATGAACAGCTATTTCAAAGATGGCAAGATATATTACGCAAGTCATTTTGGATTTACTATTGTCTTGTTTTGAAGTCCTTTACTGCACTCATTATTTTGTTTTTAGTAGTTTTATTCTGTTCTGTTTTGTTTGATTTTTACTGTATCTGAAGGTATCTGCAGCTATTTTGAAGACAACAGGAGGCATTATGGTAACCATTGCTGATTTTGTATTGTTTTGAAGTCCTGTGTCACTTACACCGGTTTGTTTTGGTTGGCTTTGTTCTGTTTTATTTTGCTTGGTTTTATTCTCTTTAAAAAGAAAAGATCTGTGCAAATTTTTTTGGACAATTGAATGCAGGTGTCTTGTGCTCTGGGTAAATGATTCGGGGATGATAATGTGTAATATATGTACCATGGTGGGCCCCTGACTGATGTGTTTTGAAATTTTATGGTAGCTTTCTTCTTCATTTTTTTATCCTTAAAATAAAATGGATTTGACAACAAAATGAAACAAAACAAAACAAAACAAAACAAAACAAAACATAGCCCGTTCTGAGCTTTCCCCATAGTGGACCAGGGGTGCCTGTGCTAGGATGTGGGAAATACTCCTTGGTAGTCTGCGGACGGCTCCTGCCCTGGCTTTGTGTGGAGCTGGAGGAGCAGTGGCCAGTGAAGTCTTCCTGGATAAGTGGATTTCCGACCTGGACCTTGAATGGTAGCAGGAGTTGTACTGAGGTGGGGGTGGGGAGGTGAGGTGGGGCACATTCTAGTTCCAAAGTTTGCCTTCTGTGAATTCTCTGAGGATGCAAGTCTGGAAGGTTGTGCAGGTTGTGCATTGCAAAAAAGTGTAACATCCACGTGTCAACAGATGAACAGATAAAGAAAATACAGTGTATTTGCACCATGAAATTTTTTTTCAGCCATGAAGAAGAGTGAGTTCATGGCATCTGCAGGAAAATGGATGGACTAGAGACCATCATATTAAGTCAAATAAACCAGACACAGTTAAATTGAAGCCAGGCACGGTGATGCATGCCTATAATTCCAGCATTCTGGGAGGCCGAGGCATTAGAATTGCAAACACTTGATGAGAACTTGTCTCAAAATGAAAAATAAGAAGTGCTAGAGATGCAATTCAGCACAAAGGCCCTGGGTTCCATTCCGTCCAGGGAGGGTGGGGAGAGGAGTATGGCCTCTGCCCTGGGACCTCTGCTGCATTGTCTTTGACTCTTCCTCCAAGCTGCCCACCTCTTCCAGGGATCCCTCTCCCAGGTCCCACTTCACAGGCCCAGGAGAGAGTGGTCAGGGCATAGCTCCTCAAATTCCTGATCTCACCTTGCTGAAGGCCATGGCTGCTGGGAGGGACCTGCAGTTGCAGTTAGAGAGCAGGGAGCATCATTTCTCAGCTGCAGAGAGGGAGGTAACAAGCCAGCTGGTACACAGAAGGGACCAGGCTCTCTGGCTCCAGCATCAGGGCACCTACTCACTATCCTGGGGTGCACCAGAGAGAGAGACAACCTCTTTATCCTGCGTGCATCTGTGTCTGGGTAGCCCTGGCAGGTGACTGTCACTTCCCCCTTATCTTTGCGAGCCTCTCTGAGTCTCCAGCATACTGTGTCTTTCTGTAACCAGGCAGTTGCTCTGTCTCTGTATTTCTCTGTTTTGATTCTAAGTGCTTCCCTGGCTGTATTTCTCCATGTTGGAGAAATACAGTACAACTCCTGCTACCATTTGTGCATTGCAAAAAAGTGTAACATCCACGTGTCAACAGATGAACAGATAAAGAAAATACAGTGTATTTGCACCATGAAATTTTTTTGTGCTGTCCTCCACCCCTACTTCTTTCTTGGTTTCTCTCCTTTGGCCACCAACTCTTAGTTTCCCTTCCGTCTGTCTGGTCTCTCTCCCACTGCCCTGTCTTCCTTTGCTCTCTTGCTCTCAGAGTGTGTCTCACTGAGTCCCTGTGTGGCTCTTGCTTTCTTTCTCTCTCCCTCTCTGCATCTCCTGCCTTGCTTCTGTCTCTCCTTGTCTGCCCTGTCTGCATGTCCCATGCTGTCTCCCTGGCTTGTCTTGACTTCTTTCTTCTCTCGACCTGTTTCTATCTCTTGCAGTCTTCCTGTCTCTGGGTTTCTCCCATTGGGTGTTTCTGATTAGGAAATCCTTCCCCTTGTCCCTTCTCTCGCCTTTTCCTTCCCTGTCCCCACGGTTACTGCATCCAGAGATAGGGGAGGAGGATGGGGGCCTGGGCCCCCACAGCTCATAGCCACCCCTTCGGCAGGTCCTTGAGGAAGAGGCTGTGCCCTCTGCTGTGGGACACTGCCCAGCACTGATGGCCGGTGGGCCTGGGAGTAGGAAGTGTGACTGGCTGAGACAGGGTGGGGCATGCATGCAGGGGAAGGAGAAGGAAGCAGAGAAGAACCACTGGCAGGGCCATGAGGCCTGGGCACTGACAGTGTGGCCCAGACCAGGACAAGCGGGAAGAGAAAGTAATCCATGTAGAGGAACAGGTAGGGAGGTCTGGCTTAGATACCTCATAATTGCTGCCCACTCCACCTCTCAGCTTGAGTGATTCTTAGCTCATTCGTCAGCCTGTCTCTACTCCTTCAACCTGCCTCTAGCTGTCTCAGCCTGACTCTAGTTTCTTCAGTCCACTTCGAGCTTCCTGAGTCCATCTCTGGCTCTCTCACCTTGTCTGTTTCTGTCAGCCTGTCTCTAACATACGGATCCACTTCTAGCCCCTCAGTCTTCTGGCTTGAAGACACAGCTCTCTCTGCATCTACTTTACAGTAAAGTTCCGCCAACTCTTCTGTATGGCCTCTTGTGCATTTGACTTAATTCTTTTATCAAAGGCACAAAGAACCAAAGACCAAGGAAGCAAGGGGCTGGTTCCTCGCTTCATCAGGACCCAGCTTCCTGGTGATGTCACCATCGCTTTACCTGGAGGTCTCATCCCTTACTTTCTCCTAGTGAGGTCTTGAATCCTTCTTTCTGGATCTGTTGGCCTCTCTGCCTCCCACAGTCTCTGACTCTGAGTCTGTGACTCTCCTGTGGCAGTTATGCATTCACTGAGGACTTAGCAGTGCCATGTTCCTTTCCTAGCAGGTCTCATTCCTTTAGTGTGGATGAAGATACTGGTAAAGAGAATGAAGACAAGGAGGAAAATGGTGAGGACAGAGATGTAGCAAGTGAAAACGAATGAAATTGAGGCTATGGTGGCTTTGCTTGTGATAGCCTGCTCTGTGTCATCCAGAGTGTACTTTTATTTTGCTTTTTCCTGTTTTACTTGGCCTGAGATCACTCTGCTGAGCCAGTTTCTCCATCAGTCTTCACTTTTACCTTTTCAGATAAACTTTGCCACTTAAGAAGCAGCAGCAGTAGAAGAAGAAGGAGGAGAAGGAAGTAAAGGAGGAGGAGGAAGAGGAGGAAGAGAAAGCAGAGGAGAAGAAGGAGGAGGAGGAGAAGGAGGAGGAGGAGGAGGAGAAGGAGAAGGAGGAGGAGGAGAAGGAGAAGGAGGAGGAGGAGAAGGAGAAGGAGAAAGAGGAGAAGGAAGAGGAGGAGGA
>PVJX010039049.1:0-15952 GCA_004027295.1 Dolichotis patagonum
GTGTATGACAGAGAGGCCGAGAGGGAGTGAGAGGGAGACTGCCTTATTTTTAAGAAATTGGCTCACATGAATGCGAATAGTGCTAAGTCCCCAACTGTAGAGCAAGCAAGCAGCCTGCAAGATTCACCAAGAGTTGATTTGTAACCTTAAGTCTGAAACCCATACTTCCTCCTGGAGACACCTCAGTCTTTTCTTTTAAGGCCTTCAACTGATTGTATGAATCTCATTCACTGATTTACTCAATTTAGTGATGCAATCGTCAATCAAATCTTTTAAAATAATCCTTTCACAGCAATATCTAGATGAGCATTGGACTGAACAATAGGGCACCATAGTTTTGCAAATTTGACACATAAAATTAATCTTCACAGTGGCAAATGTCATTAGGAAAGAAATAAATTAAGGTTTTGGAATTGGGTGCTTTAAAATTCATATGTAAGTTGTTGCAAGATATAGAAAAGCATTTCAGTTTGATAAGTAGATGACCCTTGCTCTATGGTCATTTTAGTCACTCTTTGGCTCTGTAACTTTGTGCAGGCACTTGCCATCTCTGGGCCTTGCTCTGGCTGCCGTAAAATGAGTAAGCTGTACTATATATTTATTTGTACATTTTTCTTTCACTGATCCAAATAAAGCTTAATGAGCTTGTAAGAGAGGCCCACTGGGGTCTATAGGAGATATCTGAAGTTCCCTAAAGTTGTTCATTATGAGGATAGTTCTTGAATTATTATCAAGTTAAAGACTGTGACAAGTGATGACCACATATTTGGAGCTCACATGTTCAGCTCACAGCTTCCTACTTTTCATGCAGTGGGAGACAGCTGTCTTTCTAAGGCCTTTCTGTGTGATGAGCAGGGTGCTGGGCTGCAGTATAACTCTTCCTGGAATGTAATGGGTTCTCTGGTTAATGTCTAATTAATGACAAGACACTACCCAGTGATTAAATAAAAAATATTCTTATGATCATAAAAAAAATTTACTGTGCATGAAGGTATAGACAACTATTTTGAAGAACACAAGAGACAGTATGGTAGCCACTGTTGATTTCCTGCTGTCTTTTCTGAAATCCTGTGATATTTGCATTGTTTTACTCTGCTGTACTTTGTTCTGTTTTGTTTTGTTTTGCTTTGTTTTGTTTTATTCTCTTTAAAATAAAAAAATAAGAAACAAAGAAACTCAAAAGTAGGAGGACTCTGACATGTCACATGATGAAGACATACTCTAATGGCAAAGGTGAGACAGAGAGAGAATCCTCACATGGTTGTGAAACTGAGGGAAGGGAAATTTCTCAGTGATGAGATCAATCTTGTGTTTGGTGTGTGCACGGCTTTAAATACTTGATCCTTCTCTCCTCTCTAACTAGAGATCTCCCATCCTTCCAACCCTGTTGGATCCAGGTTAATTTGTTTATGTATGCAATTGGGCTTCCTTACTAGAGTCTAAAAAGATTGTGAAAAATGCAAACCCCATGAATGAAGTAGAGTTCAAGAAATGTGTGTGAACTTCTGAGGGGGATTATAAAACAAAATACTCCAGACAAGTTTTTTATTCAGTAAGATCCCTCAAAGTGGGCAATAAGAAGACCTCAGGATATAGCAAAAAAAATGGGTGATCACCATATCTCCAGACCAGAGCATGGAATTTGTCTCCAGTCAGACATGAAAAGTATTTCACCTTCTCATGCTCCACCATCAGAAGATAGAAGTACTGAAAATATTCCCACCTCACACCCATTCCTAGTTTACATGGCTCTTTATGTGGTTTATGCTCATGAAATAGTTGTGCCTAAAGATAATGCAAAGGGAACAAAACATTGGTTGACTTGATTTATTTTGGTTTACCCAGCAAGAAAAAGTGAGAGGTTGGTAGTTACAAAAGAAAACATTATTTTTCTTTAAAAAAAATCTATTTTCACATACCTCATATAAAATATTCTGTCTTAAAATGAAAAATAAATGTTTCATGTGAATGACCAGTGTCTAATGCAAATAATTGCATTGTGAGACAAGATAAATTTAGTTTTCAACCTCACTACTGACTAGAGAAATTGCAAATATTAACTTTCTGCAACAAATATTAGCAACTTTATAAAAAGACTCTAGATTAATATTTTATCAAATGTAAGCTCAATATTTTCTTGCACTAGTTTTTCAGCTAAGTAAAAATGTATGAATTGAAAATCAGCCTAAAGTAGATTCTTCATTATGACCTCATTTTTTCCAAAATACAACTAATGTTATTTATTATACAGTAGCTATTGGGTAGTTATCAATGAAAGAAGATTGATTTTTAATTTATCTCAAGGAAATTCTTACTTTATCAGTATCAGTAAAACTACAGTGCTTTGCATAATTGAATTTCAAAATATTTCCCACCTAGAGAGCTTTGGAAACTTTAAAAATTACTAATTTTAGAAAACATAAGCACTGTTCCTTGGCACAGATTTCATTTCATACTATAAGTATTCTAAACAGGGACTTGAGAAGGGATCATTATAATATCCTCGAATGAATCCTTGTATAAAAATAGAATATAATGACTTTTCTTAAAGAATTTTGTGGTGCATTTTGTCTATAAGTTGCATCTACAGTTGAACATGTCTCAGGGCATAATCTTAACCTCTGCTGAAAATTAGAGAATATAAGACATTTTCCCCTTTGTGTTTATTAGAATGAGTCACCTTTTTAAACTACAGGTTAATATTGTCTTAAAATATTAATCTGGTGCTTTTGAAAAAAGTTAATAAATGGCTTCTATTGCCTAACACTAACCTAATCCTAATCAGACACACAAGTGTAAATAGCTCATAGCTCTCTTATGTGAGAAACCCAAAGTCTAAAGAATTTAAAGAGCAAAATAAAGACAGATAATAGTAAATAGGGAGATAGATCTTTTGCAAATAAAAATGAGACCAAGACATGGAGGCAGTGAGGATGTGGGGGGAGGGGACACAAAAGGAATTAAATTAATATTAATATTAAGATATGTTCTGTACAGGTACCAACTCCCCAGGATGAATGTAACTATTGTTTACTGCAAATATTTACTAATAAAGATTATTAAAATCCTGATAAAAAGTATAATGTCCTGCCATTGCATTCATTCAATACTCATCAAAAGATTATTAAGCATCTGCTATGTTTTAGGCAATGTACATTGTTTCATTCTCCAGACACAGATTATTAAGCATATATTAAGGAAATATAGCTCTTCAGCAGAGTAGTTGAAGAAAATAAATGAAAATGAATCCCATCACCATCTTTCTTGTACTGTGTGCATACTGTATTTAGAAAGTTATCCAATAATTAACCTGTTTGCTATAAGACAAATTCTGTTGTTTGCAGAAGGTGTTATTCGCCAGGGATTTAGCTCAGTGGCTTAAGCACCTGCCTGGCAAGCGTAAGGTCATGAGTTCGATCCCCGGTACCAAAAAAAAAAAAGAAGGTGTTATTCAGCAAGTGTTACAACTGCTTTGAACTTAATTTCATCCCTGTAAAATGGAGGTAAAATCTTACAGTGTTGCAATGACTAGTGATAATTCCCTTTAAGTTTGTGCCAGTTAGTGGATGAACTGTATAGTACTTTAGCTATCATTACTGAGAAAATGTCTAACTTTGTGTTAATCACTGCCTTTACTCGACAAAACATCTGCAATAACCAACTTTAAAAGATGAAAGGTTTGTTTGGCTCACGGTTTCAGTCTACCATCAATGGTTCCCGCTGGGTTGGGCCTGCGGAGATTCAGCACACTGTAACAGAAATGAACAGAAAAGCTGTTCTCACCCTGCAGTTAGGAGGTCAGGATACAAAACAGAGAGAAAAACGGTGAGATTCCCATACTACTTTGAAGGCAAGCTTCCTGTGATCTAACTTCCTCCCATTCCACCCCACCTTTTAAAGGTTCTGTCACCTCCCTGTAGTACATGAGCATATAATTGATATACAAGTCACTAGGAGTCACTTACCTAAACCACAGAAGACTTCAACTCTATTGTTAATCTATGCAGTCTAGAGCGGGACATTTATCCTTCCTGTGTATTCATGAAATGCCTTGGGTCAGTCTCCTATACGAAGACTCTTTCCATAATATCTAACTCAAGAATGAATCTAATTATTCAAATTGTGATCAAAACTACAAACTTGTTTCTATTCAGGATGGATTCTTTTATTAATACACTCAATAATTTGTCTTATACAGATCTCCTGGCAAGGGCATTCAGACTGACAAGCAATTTAGCATTTGATCTGGATTTTGCACAACCTTTTAAGGAAAGAAAAAGAGTTAGTCTTTTAGAGGAAAAGTTATTTTTTTGTTTTTGTCTTTTTACTTGTTTTTTATTTTTAGTATATAAATAGAAGAGTAAAATATAAAATATTGTTTTTGATCTATTTTACAAAGACACATATGTTGTGACTTGAAATATTGTCATTACAAAATTGTTTAAAATAAAATTCCCTAGTTTCAGTTAAGATTTAAGGTAAATCAATTCCTTGTTTATTAAGGAGAAAGACATTTTTGAAACAAGTTGTTTATTTCTCAATTGGAACTTGATGCATCAATATGAAAAGTTGTTATTCTGATGTGACACATCCATGTGTCTGAAATGACTGACAGAACTACTAAGGAATTTTTATATGGTCCAAGATAGTTACGTGTGTATGAGACAAATTCTGAATCTAAATACCTGGGCACTATCCCATGAACACAAATTGTCTTTTGAAAATAAGTGATGTTTTATGTACCATGTACAATTACCAGTTGCCCCACACAGAAACTGGTACCATGCATAAACTTACTGGAGAAAAACATACTTAATATGACAGCATTTGATTGATGTATGAAGTTGCAGAGATAAACTCACATGCCAATTCTTGTCAAGAAAGAAAACAACTATAATCTTTAACACTATTTCTTAGAAATATGACTGAATTATCTGGAGAATGATTTTGGGTGAAGGCATAAGGTTATAAAATTGAGTGTATGACTTGTATTTCATAAATCAATTTTCTCCAGACTCAAAATAAAATGTACTACTTTCCAAATTGAGACATGTCTGTCTTTACACAGCCCATCTGGACTATCATCTGTTCCACAGTCTCAGTTCCCTGATTGAGTTAAATAGCAAAGGCTGAGGTTTGTATCTCCATAAGTTTTGTCTGGATACACTCTTCTAAAATGGGACATCCTTTGTTCTCTAAACTTTGGTGCAATGGGAGTGCCTTTTACCCAATCTATCCCAGTACTCAAAGTTTTCCTTTAAATTATCTTCATTAATAGTTTGTATCTTGAGGGCACTGGGAAACCAAGCAACCAGCTCACCTCCCTGTTTAGCAGCTGTGAGCCTACCAGTGCAGGGCTGAGAATCAAACATCCCATCTCCCCCACTCCCGTTAACAAGTGGGAGCCAGAGATCTGAGCATCTCTTGGGAGGCTGACCGTATGCAATATAGCAAATAAGGGGGATTTCCTTCTATGATCTCTTTGAAGGCAAATATTTGTATCACTGTTTTTCTTTGTTCTGATTTATGGTATTGCTCTATTCAATATTGTGTTTTGATAAGTTCTATAATGTTGTGCATTTCCTTTGATTTTGCTACACCTGATTGAAAGAACAACTATTGTGAAGATAACTATATATATATATATATATATATATATATATATATATATATATATAATTGTTATCCCAATAACCTGCTGTGAAGCTCTGTACCAGTTTCATTACACTGTCTCAATTGGCTTTGCTCCATCTTGTTCTGCTGTATTTTACTACCTTTAAAATACCAAAAAAATTTTTTTAAAAAAAAAGATTCTAGCACTTTGATCCAAAAAATGTTTGTATCTCAATGAATAAATTTAATGTTACAGAATAAATAAGCCTATGACATATTTTCACATTCTGATTAAACATTCTATGATTTTTGACAGTGTGATTTTGAACCTGAATTCCCTTCCCTCACCATTATAAATCATGTTTGCTATCTATTATCCTTCTAAAATGACACTTTCTGCTAAAACTTGTTTAAAACATATAAAGGGGTTGTAAAACTTTTGCAAGTAGGTTTCTGAATTTATATGAAGTATCAAGAAGCTTTTAGCTTAAACTCATTGTTTTAACATTAATGTTTTCATCATGTCAATGAAAATATACAATTTCTTATTTGATAATTTCAGAATCATAACAATATCATCTGTGACACATTACTTTTATTATTCTGTTCACATTGGCCTTAATCCTGAACCATGATCACAAAATTGCTGCCACAGCTGCATATATCATGTTTTCCTAACTCTATGTGAAGAAAAAAGTGAAAAATATTCACATATATCTCTTTAGTGCATGCCTTCCCAACCCTCACATTGCACACTTTTCCTTATGCCCTACCACTTGGATGATTTAAACTGCTAATATACTAAATATAAGGAATTTTGAACAACTGGGTTTTCCTACTTGGAATTTTCAGCCTTTCTAATACACAATTAGCAAAGGAGAACTGGTACAAATTAGCCATGTTGAAAACAAATAAAAATGAGACAAGAGTAAGAGAAAATAAAGTCCATCATACTGTCTCATATAGTCTAGGTACGGAACTTGACTTTTCAAATTCCAGCAATCCATACAAAGAAGCCTGGTGTGTAGGGGAGGAGGTGGAGGGATTGAGGAAGAGAGGATGGCCCGAAACAATTAAGACCTAGAAGAACCCAACAAAGGTTTTTCTATGGTATAAAATTGAACTTGGCCAAGAAAGGGAAACAACCCTGGGAGACTTAAAGGATACGAATCAGCAAGATTCTGCCAAAGATAAAGTGAACATTTGCAGGACTATTCACTCACTGTCCATTTCTCATTGATATTTCCTGATTGAAAAGACAGAAAAATTAGTGTTGCAGGAAGCCTTGTGTGTGATTCAGGATTCAAATGGTAGGTTAGCACAAGAGCTGATCTCCTGTGTTCACCCACTGTGCATGCCTGGTGTGGAAAATCCACACAAAGGGCTTGAAACAGTTAAAATTCAGAAGGCCAGTGTCTTTTCTCATTGTTGTGAAAAACTATTTGACAGCAAAAATTATAAGGAGGGAAAGTTTGTTGCAGCTCAGAGTGTGTAGGAGTTTCAGTTTACAGTTGGCTTGGCTTCAAGGCAGGGTAACAAAGTAAAGGGCATCACAGAGAAGAAACAGTTCATGGTGGGCAGAAGGCAGGAAGGCAGCAAAGTAGCAAGGAAGCAGCAAGCAGCAACAGCAGCCTTCTTTCTATATTCTATCCTAGCTGCATGCCCTTAGCATGGGTCACCCTCACACCAAGGGTGAAATTTCCCATTATCCATAGCCATAACTATGCCAAGCTAATCAGTGGACTAATTTAGTAATCACACACCCTTGATCCTAACATCACATACTTAATTTGAGCACCACACACTCTAGATCCAGCCACTTCTGAAAAGGCCCACCTATGACCCCATGAGGCTTTGAGAGAAATCTAGACATAGCCATAATGGCCAGGGCATGGATGTGAAAATTGATGCCTAAGAAAACCCACAGTTTATATATAACTTTTAAGTTAGCTCATTTTTCAAAAGTTAGGTGTTCACATTTAAGCTTTTAGTGCTTTACCCCAGCGACTAAAATAGTGTTTATCTAAATTTCTTCTCTACATTTATACCAAGCTCTAGGGATTGAGATATATCTTGGGATAATTTAGAATTTGAAAATGTACTCATGCATATTTTGACATAAATGATCACAGAATCACATCCTATCTCCTCAAATAGAAACAATAGCATCTAAGATGAATTTTTTCACAAATATAGCAGGAACAGAACCCTACTGAGAGGCGCTGACTTATCCAGAACATTCTGGTGATGCAACAACAACAACAAAAACTGGCTCGAAACTTTAGATATTTTAATTCCAGTCCAGTATTGTACTCATTATTTTAATTTTACTCTGAAATTGCACAATATATTTGTTGATTTTAGGGGTTTTAGAGGTAAACTTGAGCATGAAACTCTGCCATGCCAGTTAGTGACTGTTTGATACAGGTATATAAAATTAATATCTCTGAGCCTTGAACCTATTGTCTGTCAAAGGCAAATACAAATAGGAACAATCTTGAACAAATTTGAGAACATAAAGTACAAACTTCATAGCATGACTCTGAGAACTTACAGACCTGGTACTCTCAAATCCCAACTGTTAGCTATGCACAGGCCCTATTTTCAGGAGATGTGTGTGACTCTTGTGGAAATGCAGGACTCGTCTAATTCACTCTCTAACCATTGCTAATGCCTTGTGGCTTAGTGTAATCAGTGCCTCTGTAGTCAGGACCCCTGGGTCCCAACATGAATGCTGCCAGCTTTTAACTTTATAAGCAATTTTGACCATGTTATTTACCATCTCATTGCCCCAGGTTCTGCAACTTCTAAATGAGAATTATAAAAATCTCTTTCTCACAGGGCTGTTCAGTGAGTTGATTATATATGTAAGTTTAATATACATTTAAAATTTAATATATATGTAAAGTTTAACATATATGTAAAGTGTAAGACAGATATATAGCTAGATGATAGATAGATAGATAGATAGTATTGGGCAAACAGTGGGTCCTATAAGTGTTTCTGTTTGTTTTCTGGTTAATATTATATTTAATTGTGAACAATCTCACTGGATTTTTTGGCTTAGTAAGTATTCTGAAAAGGGCTTTCATAAGATAGAAAAGATAAAAAAAAAATTCACCCAAGCAGCTTCTCCTCATTCTAGGCGTCTCCATTCCTCAGAACAAACCATAATGCGTGAGGTGGACAGACTGTCTTTCCCAGCCACCTGCAGCCCACAAACCCTGCCACTGCAGGCAGAAGATGTGTCACTACTGTGCTCTTCTGCAGACCCTGCAGCCCAAGGTCAGACAAGCCTAGATACCAGCTGGGAATGCAAACCATCCTGAGATAAAAAGAAGCAGGTTATAATCAGGTGGGACATTTGAAACACACAAGAAAGAATCACAAAAAGACACATACTGAAGCTTACCCTTGGCAAATCTAGAATATTCAATTTCTGCCACATTAGAAAACACTAAAAATACCCTCTCTTTTTTCAAGTAGAACTTCCTATGCTATATTCTCCTTTTCCCCATTTAAAAAGATGTCTAAAAGCCATCACGAGGTGATTAGTCTTCTACATTTGGGGATGAAACACCTCTGCATTTTTTCCCAAGTTCTTCTCTGCCTGAGGGTCAGTGTAGCCAACAATGACATTGGATGGTAAATCTAAGATGACTAAAGTCACACAGAGCAGCCAGAGCCCGGGCTTCAGGATCAACGCCACATGCTTCTGTGTTAGCTGCAAACATTTCCCAGTCATAAATAGAATTGCAACTCCAGATTATTACAAAATGAACATTGATTTGGTCTAGAATTTCCTTATTCTGAAAAAAAAATAAAGGACTTATTTCCTTTACTTTATTTTAATGATAGATAAATATGCCAAAGCCTGTTTTTAAAATTAAGTTTTTTTAAAATTGTATTTCTACAAGAAAACTGTTTCTGCCAAAACAGAGTGGTCATGACATAGAGTAGATGGCATGTAACGCTGAAAATGTCTGTCTTCTTAAAAGTTTGTTGACCTCTAAACAGATTTTAATCCAAACATTGCAACTCTAGGGTCTTATTCTAAGGGGACAAAAACAAAGATATAGATGTAGAGCTGTTCACTGATACACTGGACACAACAGCAACACTCTGAAAATAATCTCAAATACATCTAAAATCATATGAAAATGATAAATGTAAATGCATATATATAGCATCAATCAAAATAATTGACTCTTAAAAAACTGTTGAAAAAGGTGAGATCCATTCTGTTTAACACAGAAATTCTTTAACAGCAAAGATAATGATGCTTTTATTGAGTCATTAACAAGTCAGAAATTATGCTAATCACTTTCTGGCTACTATTATCCTCAAATTATGGAAGAAAACATCGGGCTTTGAAAAGATTGAATAATCACTCACATCCATATAACTTCAAAATTACAGAGCAGAAATACAACCAAGATCATCTGTTTACCCAGCCTCAAAGAGAGACAGAGGAAGAAAGAGAAGAGGAACGGAGGGAAGGCAGTTGCTACCTCACTCAGTTTAGCTGCCAACAAATCATGCAAGACCATGCTCTGACAATGTCTTCAACCCTCGTGGGATTTGATATCCAATACTCAGAGTGAGACTCTTCCCACCATCCACAGTGTGTGTGCCACCTGCCCTCCTTGGCCACGAACAGTGCAGTCCTCCTTGCCTGACATTTTCCTCAGCCCACTCAGTCTCCGACTCCCTTCCCGGAACACCGGATCCTCTTTTGATTCCCCAAACTTGCTACTTACATTATTCTTCCCAATCTAACGTCCCCAGCCCTTCATGGTTCAAGAAGGAAAAAGCAATGGGAAGATAAGAAGCAAAGTGAAATGAAACTTAAAAGCCTAACATGTAGCTCCGATTAGGGGAGACTGAGCAGGTCAATAGCTGTGGAACAGAAACTTTCTTCGAGGACTATGAAAATGAGGACAATTTGGAACAATCACTCCAGAAAGATAATGAAATAGCGATGCCCCTGGCTAATGAAACAGTTACTTAAATAGAACTGTTGGACTTGTGATAAATAAAAATATGCTTCATATTTTTCACAGTCTTTGACTGTGTGAAATACAGAGAAGGTTATCCCCCTTACAGTCTCTGAGCATTTTAGTCACTATTTCTGCGGCTATACATTGCGGATTTTTCAAGACAGTCACAGTTGTAGACAATTTTATTAATTTCAATTATGCTGGTTCAATAAAAATAAATTTAAATCCATATTTAAAGATTGATAGTCTCTAAGTATGTGTGTGTGTGCATTTGTTTGCAATGTAACCACGAATATTCATACATCGGAGAAAAATATTGTATCCGATCATATGATCCACTTTTTTATTATATTGTCATTGAAAGCACCTAATTTTGATTTGAAAATTTATTTTCTAAAAGAATTACACCATATATATGTTTTTCCTAAAGTACCTACATCTATATCTACTTCTCAACATCTTCTCTATGTCCATGTCATTATGCAAACAAAAATAAAATAGACTTCTCCAGCATGTAACTTTTTAAATGTTATGTAACATTAAAAAAAAACCACAGGCTTTAAACACAGACCAAGGAGCCCTTAGTCTCCTCTCTCTGCTCTCAGTATTTTTCATCCAATGCCTGTGTGATACAATTTTCCACGGTGTCACAAGAGGATATGGGAATTACTTACACTTACGCCATCAGAAGCAATTGTCGGGGGAAGAAAGCAACCCCTCCATGAAGCTTCCTAAGGTAGCTTCTCTTATTCTGAATGAGAAATCACTCTCACTCTTGGATTGTATTCTGAGGAGCAGGATCATGACCAGGCGCAGTGGGCAGAGTGTGTCTGTCAGTGGGCAGCCCAAAGCAAAGCCCAGCTTGACAACTCATTTAAAATCTTAGGAATTTGTTTAGCACCCTTGTGCCTCATTTCCCTCATGTATGACTGGGACCTGTCATACTTGTCTGTTTCTTTAGGAAGGAATGAAATAACATATAGAACACAAATTACATGCCTGGCAAATGGTAAACACTCAATAAGTGTAACTAATTTTTATTATTATCATTGCAGGTGATGAGGATGTTTTTGTGGTTTCATCACCTCTAGTCGTGCTTTACATCTGTGGCTTTTTTTCCCTAGGCTTAATTAATATCACTGCTAAAACTTGAAACTTGGGAAAGCACAATCCTTGACAAGAAGAACCCATCCTTATTTATAACATCATATAACCCTAATGCACAGAATCAATCAGGCCAATGAATGTGCAGATATACCATGAGCACCTGAAATCCAACAGGAAAAGATCAACGCATCCCTTGACAGCACTATAGACCCAGGTTCATCTAAGTTTATTGTATTTCATGCCATGGGTAACAAAAAAATAAAATACTGACCAATGGTATCTGCTCTCAGGTATGCAGGGAGTTGTAAGAAGCTCACATTACAGGGAGTGATTCAGTAATAAACTACCTAATACTGACTGTGGTCTTCAGATGAATTGCAGCCCAAAGCCAAAAGAGAGAGTACCCATCCCTGTTTAGATTCTTTGACATTAAAATCAGAGTGTTCAGTTTGGAAATTAGAAGCAATGCATGAGTTTTTAGGGTTATAATATAGTTCCAATAAACTAAGATTATAACAAGTAACAAACATATCTACCCATATTTTAGTTTAAGAAATGAAATTTCATCAACCTATTGAATTGTTTTGTGAATTCCTTTTCACTCCCTAGGAGTATCACAGAGCCATATGACCATTTGGCTAATGGACCACACCTTGACTTTTTCAATGTCTGCATGGATGGGGTTGCTCAAGTGTTTCAAAAGTATAAGTGGCTAGACACAAAAATCCTGCCTTCCACTGAAGCAAAATGAGCTGAAACTATGGCTTACTGTCATAATGCTTTTGAAAACATTCTGAAATTCAGAGTAGAGGTCACCTCCCAGACAGAGGACAAGGTGCCGGGCTCAGGAAACTTGGTCTATTTCCTTTTCCTCAAGATCTTATAATTATCTGCTTTTGGGGATGAAGAAACCGTACATCAGAGAGTTTGTCCTTGGGCATATGAGGAAGAGCTGCAACCTACACCCAGTCCTCAGACTCCAAGACACTGATTTCTCCTAACTCATCACCAAACTACCCATGGGAAGGGTGAATGCCTAGGCGGCAAGGCCTTCTGAATGGACTACCAGAGTTGGGTTTACCACTTTGTATCTTTAAGTCTTTATTTCCTCATTGGTAAAATATTAGGCATAATAAGGTAGATAAAATTTAATTCCTTGAGAATGCTTACCACAGTTCCCAACACTTAAATATGTGTACTAAAGAGTACACTGTTCTTTGTAAGGGAAAAATAAAAAGTTATCCGGAAACCTAAAAAGAACTTTGCAAGTGCTGAGCCTGGTACCCACTGATGAGTGAGTTTTCCCGGGAGGGACTAGTGTGAACACAGGGTGTGCAAGGTAGTCCAAGAACACTGTCCTTCTGTATGAACTTGTCTGGGCATTTGTCTGCACATTCAACACACAGAAGAGCACTTTGGAATTATAGTGAATCCACTTCCAGCACCATGGCTCCTCTGAATTCTACTATTTCTCTAATGTGCAAAACACACTGGGTTTCAAGTGACTTTGATGGAAAATTTTCACCTTACAGGAGAAATTTCAGTGAAGTGATTGAAGACGCTCCCTTAAAGGCACTGTTGCCAGATTAAAGTGGAAGTTAACACATTTGGGGTTTCTTTACCTCTTGTCAAAGAAGCAACACATTTCACATTGTTAAGAAGAATAAATCTGAGCTCCTGATATTTTCTAAAAGAAATCCCTTTAATGCCTCACCTCAGGAAACTCTTTAAATATAGATGATTTCAGGGGTATAAGTTGGGCTGACTACCCTAAAGCAAAATTAATGGTTCTCTGATAAAACTCCAAAACTATTTGTAACTGATAGTCTAAAAATAAGAAGGAATAAGGTAGAATCAGAATGAAGAAAAGGAAAAAAGGAAAAAGTAAAAGGGAAGGAAGGAAGGAAGGAAGGAAGGAAGGAAGGAAGGAAGGAAGGAAGGAAGGAAGGAGGCAGAAATGGAAAGAAAAGAAAAGAAAGAAATGGAGGGAAGAAGGGAGGGAGGGAGGAAAGGAGAGAGGGAGGGAGGGAAAAGTGACAGTTTCCTGACACAGTGAGGCACTTGTAGTTTTCTCAGGTTTGCTGTAAAATAATATATTTGCGAAGACCACTGAGAGGACAAGTTCTCAGATTTAGATTCTGTTCTGAGCATGCTATTTTGTCTTCCCTGGAGAGGGCTTGGTGTATGCTAAAGAATGAGCTCCTATAGAGCATTTTGCAGACTTGCCAGCCCAGGTGCCAATAAAAATATTTTTGTATCAACCCAGTGACATTTTTACAAGGGACATGAAAATTTCTATATAGAAAGAGCCAACCTGTCCAAACCCCACAGGCCTTCCTTCAGCCTGGAACAATACTGAAGTGCACAGGAGCATTTGCCAGGTGTGGGTTGGAAGTGTTCCTGTAAGGGGAAAGCACAGCGCACTCATCAGCACATCTTGACCTTTTCCTCCAGCACAGTTTGATACGGTTTGCTTTATATTCTGACTTTGAAGGACTTCTTTGAATTCCCCATCAGGATGGGTAAACCTGAATTCATTTGCTGATGAAATTCTCTGGGACCAAAGATTACCACTAAACTCTGAGTTATCCCAGGTGGAAGCAAATTTACTATGAAATGTGCTATGAAAGTTAGGGTCACCTGAGCTTCTGCATCCTGTGGTTCAGGGAAACCATTAGCACAGAGCAAAAAGCCCAAAATCCATTCCGTATATTCCTGCCTATCCCATCACCCCCAAAACACCTGTGGCTTTTCTTTGTGGCTCTCCAGTGTAGCAAGCCTCAGTTTCTCTGCCCAAGCTCATCCTCCGTGAACATGCCTTCTCACCTGTTCCTCACTTTGCCAGCGCGATCTCCTCCACTTTTGTAAAGCTGGCTCCTAGATGTAAATGAAATTCCTATTCAGTGAGGATGCTCCCACATTTCACCATACATATTTAAATCATTTTTAATTCCATTTTTTTTGGTAATCTGTTATATTTCCAATAACACTTTGATAAATCATCTGCAGACTCCTCACAGTAGGAAGCTCCCTGTTATCAGGTAGGTTTATATTGTTTTAACCAGATTTTACTATTGAAATGTGACTTTTGATCAGCAGAAGCCTCCCTGAAAAAGTGACATTGACATTCACACTAAGAGTAGAGGATAAATTTGCTGAAAAGGGAGAAATGAAAGACTCTGAGGAGGACTGACATTCCCCACATGGAGAAAGGGAAGCTGAGTAATTTGGTACATATTTAAGTCCTGTATATTTTTAGAAATATAACTGTGTAAAAGAGGTAAAAGGGAAATGATATCTTTTGATGTGATATTTGTAGGAAGGCTCTATCACTTAGAGGCAGCTGGATTGGTAAAGGGCAAGAGTGTAAGTGGGAGGATGAGTTAGAAAGTTAGTGTTTCAAGACAACCTGGGGACATTGCAGGTTCCTCCTTTCTCACCAAGCCCTTCAAAGTGACTCAGTTCGGCCATTTATAACATCTCTACCAGTCTAGCACCATAGTGTATGATCCCCCCTTTCACACCTGGTTTCCCAAATTCACTCTGTGATGCCTATGTGTGTCCCCTATCAGGGATTACCAACAAATTCATGGGACATTTTGAAACTGCTCCAGAGAGAAATCCTGCATGTGCCCTCTGCCAGCTTTGGGTAACAGGTGAGATGTTTGTCTTCTTTTATGTGCAGATCCATCACGGGTGAAATGAGAAAG
Source organism: Dolichotis patagonum (assembly GCA_004027295.1). Taxonomy (NCBI): domain Eukaryota; kingdom Metazoa; phylum Chordata; class Mammalia; order Rodentia; family Caviidae; genus Dolichotis; species Dolichotis patagonum. Next base: position 15,431 of record PVJX010039049.1, read on the forward strand.
ATGCTGTTTCTTCTGCAGGGATATTCTAGTCCATTAACCTAGTGACATCCACAAAACATCTACTCTAGGGCTTAGGACATAGTGAGCAGTGATTTTTACAGTTTATTTTTAAATTATTTAATATTAAAAAGGTTGCATAGCTCCTCTGGTGTTTAGGATTGTAGAGATGAATCCCCTGGTGAGAAGCAGAAATTATCTCAGATAGAGGCCACACATTCCTCTGCAGGCTCCTCGGCTGATAACTACATTCCGGCAGCCTAGCCCTGCCCTCTGTCACACCGACATTCTCGCCTGCCAACCTCTCCACAGCTCTGCGTTTTGTGCATAGCATTCCTTCTTCTAGAAAGGTCTGTTCCTATTTACCTACAAAGAAAATTCTGACTCAACTTTAGTGCCTCAAAACGTGTATGTTACATTAAACCTCCCCAGGTCTCTCAGAGGGAACTAATAACTCCCTTTGTCTTCACACCACAGCAAACTTTGTAAATGAGGTACAGTGGTTCTTATTATGCATTTTGTCTT
>PVJX010039050.1:0-15974 GCA_004027295.1 Dolichotis patagonum
GAAGTATAAAACAATTGTCTTTTAACATTTTGCAGGGATTCAACTACTATAACATCCGTGTCTGGTAAGGAATAACAGTCTCCTGTCTGTATATTATATATCACTGTTGTTGCTATTCAGGTGAAATTATAATAGTTCAGCTCACTTTTCCATGTGCATTACTAATATCCCTGGTCTTCTCTTCTGCATGTTGAACAGCTAGAGTTCAGAGATAGGAACTGAAAAGGTCTCTTGGTTAAGAGGACAGCCAGTATATGTCCTTGGCCTTCCAAAGACAATGAGGGCCCATGATGTGAGGGAACCTTTCTATAAGATCCTGCAACATTGTTCAATATCCTACAAGGATGTAGAAGTTCCTACAACCTCCTGAGCAGAGAGATGGCGGAATCCCCCACCTCCTGGATCTAGTATTGCCATGGATCTTTGGCTTCCACTCCTCCTCCCAGAACCTTAGGCTGCAGTGGATTAACCAAGCTGTGTTGATGTGAGACTCAGTAACCCCTCATCCAAACAGAAGACCTCAGCAGGCTTCCATCAGTGTGGTGAGTTTGCCCCTAAGTAAATGCAAAGGGATTGAAAATATCTCATGCATATTATCTGACCATAGTGCATTGAAATTAGAAATTAATGCCAAAAGCAGTGGCAAAACCTGCATAAATACATGAAAATTAAACAACAACCTTCTAGACAAACCAGTGGGTTACACAGGAAATTAAAGGAGAAATAAAACCATACTGACAACTGAATGAAAATATGGAAACAACATACTGTAATCTGTGGGAGGCAGGGAAAGCTGTCTTTTTTTATTTTACAGAGAATAAAATGAAAGAGGGCAGAACAGAGCAGATCAGAACAGTACAACATAGGCAACACAGTACTTTATGTTAAAACAACCAGACATTAACAGTAGCTATCACAGTATCACTTTCTCTGCTATAGTTGAGCATAGTTTCAAATACAATAATATCAAACATAATAAAATAGTATAAAACCATTCAAAAAGTAAAAGAATTACAGGGCATTCTGAACCAAATAACAGAGAATGATCAATGGGTACTATAATATCTCATTTTTGATAAAATTTTTTTATACTACCACACATATTCAAATCACAATGTGACACAATGTGATACATAGAACCAATGGTAGTAGAAGGAAATATATACCAATAAATTGTCATATCAAGAAAACAGAATGAGTACAAATAAACAACCTAATACTACATCTCAAGCTTGTAGAAAACGAAGAGCAAGTTAAACTCAAAGCTCATAGAAGAGAGGAAATTGTAAAGATTGGAGTAGAAATGAATGCAACTGAAACTAAACAAACAACACAAAGAATTGATTAACCCAAAAGCTGGTTTTCTGAGAGAATCAACAAAATTGATAAGGTTCTGTCTAACCTTCTCAAGGAAAAGAAAGAAAAAACCCAAATTCACAAAATAAGTACTGAAAAGAAGGAAAATTCCAAGGATCCCATGGAAATTCAAAAGATCACGAATACCTACTTTGAAAATCTCTACTAACATAGGATGGAAAATTAAGAGGAAATGGAAAGATTTCTACAAGCCTATGTACTAGCAGAGCTCAACCAAATAGATATAGCAAATTCTGGGGGCATTTCCAAAATGGCAGACCTCTCTGAGAAAGACAGCTTAAATGCCAGAATTTATCACCCTGGAGAGACCCAAACACAGAGAGATGGACTCTCTCAACCCAGGAAGAAATTAAAGTTGAAAAAACTGCTCAAATATGAGGTCCCAGGGCTACCATTAATGAAGCTAATATCAGCAAGCATGGTCACCTCCTTGAGCCGCCTGAATTCCTCCACAAGAGCGACCTGACCAACTGAAATGTGCTTATGTGATGGGCTTGAGGGGCCAGAGCATGGAGCTGAACATGCCTGTGTGCGGCTCGCCCGGACCCGGCCCTGCACACGGCCCACCCAGAGGTACCATGAATTTGCACCGCAGCCTCGCTGAAGTTGGAGATCGGGGAGCCCAGCAGTTCACAGGGACCAGCATCAATACGTGGTGAGTGATGGGAATAAGACCCTCCCACGGGAAAGGGAAACCGACTGGAAGACATGTTGGATTTGGGCAGGACAGCCCTAACTCCATAAGGAAGTGGCTTCAGTTAGTTGCTCCCCTTGCTGAGTGGATTGGTGGAATTTGCTTGGATTGGTCCGTGCCCCTGACCAGGACCCAGTGGGTTGCTACAAACTAATTCCCTTAGCACAGCTGCACACTGATGCAGTGAAGGCCTGCAAAGGTTGACTTGCCTGGAGGAGACGAGCCAGCACACACTGCGCTTGCTTGAACTTCACTCTTTGATAGCGGCTGGCAGAGGGCAGTAGCTCCTAGCCTGCATGCTCCAGAGGAGCCTTCGCCAACAAGAAATGGGGCTGGAAATTACACTGCACACTTGTATGGAAGGAACCAAAAACATGACGAGAGGGAATCATAAGAAAAAGACCCCAGCCCCCAACCCTGAGAACACTGATCCAGGAGAGGTAAATACAAAAGAGATTGTGGGCAGCAAACATGCAACATCAAACACAGCAGTAGCAGACATAAAGAGATATCTTCAGGACTTCGTAAGTGGGATCAAAACTGAAATATTAATTCAAATTAAACAAGAGATAAGTAGATTAATAAAAGAAAGGCTGGGCACCACTCATGAAGACACAGACAGAAGAATGGAGGAACATGAAAGGAGAGAAATGTTTAATGAAGAAAACAAGAAAAACCTAGAATTCATGAAGCAAATTCAAAGAGATTACCTGGAAACTAAAGACTCCATAGAAAACTGGCAAAATTGCTTGAAAGAAACAAAAGATAGACTCAAAAATTGAACACAGGCTTGCAATGTGTGATCATGAAAGGGAAGATCTCTGAAAAATAACAAAGGAGCAGGCAGTAACAATTGGAAGGCTAGAGGATGACAAGAGGATCTATAATTTAAGAATAAAGCATGTGAATGAAGAAGCAGGAGTCAAACCAGAGGAATTGCAAAGGCTATTCACAGAAAACATTAAGGAAAATTTCCCAAGCATAGAGAAAGGAAATGATATGCAGATGTATGAAGCATACCGAACTCCAGCCACCTACAACCAAAACAGAGCTACACCTAGACACATAATAATCAAGATCTCAGAAATTTAATGTAAGAACAGAATATTAAAATCCATCAGAGAAAACAAATAGATCACCTATAAAGGAAAACCTGTCAAAATCACGGCAGACTTCTCAAAAAAGACCATCAGGTCAAGAAGAGCTTGGAGTGAAGTAATTCAAGCCCTGAAGGAGAACAACCTCCAGCCCAGATTGATCTATCCTGCAAAACTCTCTAGAAATTAATGGAGAAATAAGATGCTTCCATGACAAAGAGGATCTTGGAGAATTTGAGACCACCAGTCCAACCCTACAAAAAATACTGAAGGACATTTTAGAGAGAGAGAGAGAGAGATCAAGAATACGAGCATTTCAGGAACAATGGCAGAGAGGCCTCAGTGAACAAGGAAGACAGTGGAACAGAAAAATAGACAACCAATGGCAGAAAAACAGAATAGCAGAAATAAGGCAGAGAAGATTGGGTGTAATCTCTAGTATAGATGGCCTTGAAATATTAACAGAGAGAAACACAGGCAGAGTAGATCAGGAGATAGGGTCCACTGAGATGCTATAGATAGGGAGGCAGTGGGACCCAAATGAAGCAGTGCACACTGTGGGAGTGAAAGGGGAGGAACTGTCTAAAAAGGAAGGCAGAGGATATTGTTAATTGGGTAAAATGATTTAAAATTTACATTATTCTCATCACTCTGCTTGGATGGATTACATGCTGTTCCAGTTTTTCTACTTATGCTAGACTTGAGGACATAGTCAGCTATCCCAGAAATAAGAGGATATTATTATGGTAATCATCCCTAATTTCCTATCAACTTAATTTGAAGCCCTCTATAACTTATACTGTCTTATTATGACTGATCTTATTTGAATCTGGGTTTTTACATTGCTACTTTGTATTGACTGATTTTATTTGATCTGTTATGATTGATAGCATCAAGTCTAAGATTATAGGCAACTACACTGAAGATGACAAGATTCATTAAGATACCCACTCTGGTTTGATTATTACTTGCTTTTGAAGTCTTATAATGTCTCCAATGCTTTGTTTTTGTTAATGTTGTTATATACTGCAGAGACATCATGGCAACCATTGTAGATCACCTTGTATTGTGGTTATATATGACTTTTTTGCTTCATGCTTTTCTAGCAATTGTTTTGTTTTATCTTGCTTTGTTTTGTTTTTCCCTCTAATACAGAAAGGATAGATATACATGTAGAGACTCATGCATGTGTAGAGCTTATAAACAGTTTACAAGAACCAACTATATAACACATGTTGAAATGAACAACTACTTTGAAGAAAAAGAGACACTACAGTACCCAGTGCTGATTCCATAATGTCATGATGTGTAATCCAGCACAATTATCATTCTTTGTTCAAAGTGATTTTAGCTTGTTTTGTTTTGTTTAAGTTCAACACACATGAAGGTAGGGAAGCAGTTTTTAGGAGAATGAGAGACACTATGACAGCCATTCTTGGCTTCCTTATTGCGTGGTCTTGAAGACCTGAAACGCCCTCCTCGTCCTGCTCAGATCAATTCCATACTATATTGTTTCATGTGAATTCCCTGTATGTGACAATATGGACAACTATTCGGAAGAAATCAAGAGTCAATGCGATAGAGAGTGAATATCTCCAATTGTCTAGTTTTGCAGTTTATGTCCCTTACATTGCTTTCTTGTGATCCACTTTGTTCTGTTTTGTTGTTTTTAATTTTATCCCTTTGATATAATTGAATGTATATTTGAGTGGGTAAGATGGATGACCATATTGCTATTTTTTCTGTCAGATCGTGGAACAGAACTGTTAACAGACTCACTGTTTGAATGCCTACTTTACAAGTTTTAACTTTATAATTTGAACAACTATTTCCAAGAAGTCAGTATGTAATTTGTCAAGTAATAATCTCTTAGGTTTTTTTGTTGTTGTTCTTTTCCTTTTTTCCTTGGAATTCTGTATTGTTGCTACCCTTTGTTCTGTTTTTTTTTCTTTCTTCTCTTTAAATAAAATTAAAAAATGAAAAAGATATAGCAAATTTGAACAACCCTATATCAGCTATTAAAATTGAAAACATGATTAAAAACTTACCAACAAAGTAAAGACCAGATCCTGATGGATCCACGGTTGAACTCTACAAGACATTTAGAGAAGATTCAATGCCAATACTCCTTAAAAAATTGAATGAAATTGAAAAGGAAGCAATTTTCTCTAAATCATTCCTGGAGGCAAGTATTACTCTGATACCAAAACCAGAGAAAGACCCAAACAAAATGAGAACTATAGGCCAATCTCACTAATAAACATTGATGCAAAAATTCTCAATAAAATAATGGCAAATAGAATGCAGCAAATCATCAAGAAGATTATACATCACAACCAAGTGGGATTCATTCCAGGAAATCAAGGATGCTTTAACATATGCAAATCAATGAAAGTAATATACCACATCAATGGAGCCAAAAACAAAAACCACATGGTCATATCAATAGATGCAGAAAAAGCTTTCGATAAAGTCCAACACTGGTTCATGATAAAAACCCTTCAGAAACTCAAATACACAGTATCTCCTCAATCTCATAAAGCCCATCGATGACAAATCAACAGAACACATTATACTAAATGGACAAAAATTGAAAGCTTTTTCTTTAAAATCAGGACCAAGACAAGGATGTCCACTATCACCACTCTTATTCAATATTGCTCTGGAAATATTAGCCAGAGCAATCAGAGAAGAAAGAGACATAAAAAAATCAAGATAGGAAAGGAAGAATTTAAATTACCAGTATTTGCAGATGAGATGATACTCTATATAGAAGATCCAAAGAACTACATTAAAGTACTACTAGAGATAATAAGCAAATTCAGCAGTGTAGCTGGATACAAAGTCAATGCTAATAAATCAATAACATTCCAGTACACAAACAAAAAGGTCATTGAGAGAGAAATTATGGAAATAGCGCCTTTCACAATAGCATCTAAAAAAATGAAGTACTTAGGAATCAGCCTAACCAAGAATGTAAAAGACCGATGTGCTGAAAAGTATACTAGCCTACAAAAGGAGATTAAAGAGGATACTTAGAAAATAGAAGGATATTTTTTGCTTTTGGCTAGGATGACCCAACATTGTGAACATGGCCATACTCCCAAAACTGTTATATAGATTTAATGCCATCCCAATCAAGACATCATTTACATACCTTACATATCTAGGGAAAACACTCCTAAAATTCATTTGGAAGCATAAGAAACCTAGAATAGCAAAGGTGTTTCTGGGCATCAAAGGCAAGACAGGAGGCATCTCAATTCCTGACTTGAAACTATATGACAAAGCTACTGTGATAAAATCAGCATGGTCCTGGTAAAGAAATAGACCTAAGGATCAATGGAACAGATTAGAAGATACAAACACAACTACAAAGACACTCAGCCACCTGATATTTGACAAAGGGACTAAACATGTTCACTGGAAGCAAGATAGCCTCTTTAATAAATGGCGTTGGGAAAATTGGCTTTCAACATGCCGAAGACTGAAACTACACCCATGCCTATCACCATGCACACAACTACAGTCTAAATGGATCAAAGATCTAAATATTAAGACAGAAACACTAAATCACCTGGAACACAAGGTAGGTAGAAGTCTTGGAGTCACAGGAGTAGACAGAGAATTCATAAACAAAACACAAACTGCATGGGAAACACTTCAAAGAGTCAACCACTGGGAACTCATATTATTAAAATGTTTTTGACCTTCAAAAGAAATCACCACCAGAGTGAAAAGAAAACCCACAGAAAGGGAAAAAATTTTAACCAGCAACCCCTCAGACAAAGGACTTATATCCAAAAATATATAAAGAGTTGAAAAACAACAGGCCCATGAAATTCAAAGACCCTCTACAAAAATGGGCATCTGAGATGAACACACATTTCTCAGATGAAGATGTACAAATGGCAAATAAATACATGAAGAAATGTTCACCATCACTGGTCATTCGAGAAATGCAAATTAAAATACCATTGACATTTCATCTCACTCCAGAAAGAATAGCTGCCATCAAGAAATCAACTGATAACAAATGTAGGCGGGGCTGTGGGGAAAGAGGAACACTGCCCCACTGTTGGTGGGAGTGCAGACTGGTGCAGCCACTATGGAAATCATTATGGATATTCCTCAGAAGGCTAGGATTGGAAGTTCCATTCAGCTATTCCCCTCCTGGGCATTTTCCAAGAAAAACTGAAAAGATCATGTCACAGTGACATATGTGCACCTATGTTCATAGCAGCACAATTTGTAATAGCTAAATCTTGGAAACAACCAAGATGCCCATCAACCGCAGAGTAGGTGAAAAAGATGTGGTATTTTTTATACAGTGGAATAATACTCAGCTATAAAAAGGATGATCTTGAGGCCTTTATAGGCAAATGGAAGCAAGTGGAGACTATCTAATAAGTGAAATAAATAAGAATCATATTTCTAAATATCACTTTGTCTTTCTGGTGTAAAAGTAATAAACTCTGCAGGAGCAATAAGATCCAAAATGTGTAATAGCTATTGCATGTGGCCACTGAGCACGGAAACGCGGCCTGTGCAAACTCCGATGTGCTTAGGTGTAATGCACACCCTGGAATGGGAAGACTTCACACGATGAAAGAGTGCACAGGCTCTCATCGATTTTTGCATCGATTACATGTTGAAATAACTATTTAATGCATAGGTTAGTGTTAGGGATCCTATCTAGATGTTTCCCCAGGGCCCCATGTGATCATAGATGGGGCTTTTGGGAGGCAGCTGGATGAGCTAACTGTGGCACTGGAGGTGAAGCCTGGATCATGGAGCCAGGTCCTGGGGCGTGGCCTGCAAGGGTGCATCTCCCTCTTGCCCACCCCCTTGGTCTGCTCTGCTTCCCACTGCTGCCAGGGCCCTCTGCCCTGCAAACCAGGAGTGGAAAAGATCCTGGCTCACATTAACCTGGGAGTGGCAGGTATATCGTCTCAGCAACGAGAATGTAACTAAGACAGTGAAATAAAATACCTTCTTCATCTTAATTCCTCCTGCTTCTTTTTTAACGTGGCTACTGGAAAATTTACAGTTACACATGTGCCTTGCATTTGTAGCTCCCGTTGTATTTTTCTGAACAGCACTGGCCTAGTTGATGAGTGGTCCTGCACACGTTTCACATTGGCAAGGTCCTCGCTGTCCATCCTCCTGTCCATCACCTACTGAGAATCATGCCCTTCCTTGACACTTCCACCTTCTGCCCTGCATTTGTTCTGCTGCCAGGCCCTTATCACCTCAGATGGCACAGCTTGTTATTAATCTTGTCTATCGCTTGGGTATCACTGTCTATCACTGATTCGTGTTGTTTCAAGGCACTTATCACCTCAAGCTAGTACATAGCTACCTTTCTAATCTTGCCTATCATTGGTCTCCACCACTGAGCTACTTTCATTTTCACTCTTGCAGCACTGATACATCACTAATTTGCACAATTTCTCGGCATGGGTAGGTAGTAGCTTTTTCCGTCTTAACTCTCACATATCCACTTGTCCATCCTTCTGTCCATTGGTTCACCTAACCAGCCAGCCAGCCAGCCATTCATCCATCCTCCAAGAGAAGCTGACACATAGCCGATACACATAAGTCTTTGTTGAATCAACTTTGCAACTTTTAACTAGCTCCTGAACTGACAGCACCCAATTCCCAGTTTGGATTACTTCTGGCTGGGTTTATCCCAACTCCTACTTCCTTGCTATCCAAATGGGGGAGGTAAGCAGCCAGATGGGAGTCCCACTGCCCACGGGGCCTACAGAGGAGAGAAAGATATGGGCAACCCTTTCTCCTCTGTCCTTCTTCTCTGGCCTTCTTGGCTTCAAGGCCAAAGTCCTTAATAAACACCGGGTGAGGGATGGAATAAATATATTTTTCCAATCATCTGGTAGCCATCAAGAACCACGTGGGTAGAAAAGCATTCATACTTAAAAGTGCATTTCAGGGCCAGGAAGATAGCTCAGCAACACAGTGCCTGCCTAGCAAGTAGAAGGCCCTGAGTTCGATTCCTGGTACCAAAAAAAAAAAAAAAGGTGCATTTGGCCTGCGTATCTACCCACCTCTTTCAGAAGCATCACTGAATGCAGCCTCTAGAAAGCCACGTTACGGGTCACGTTTCATCCTCCAAATAGAACGATGCAGCATAGTAAGACGAAACCGCACGAGCCCTCCAGGCCAGTCCCCTCACTATAGGGATGGAATCTGAGTCCCAGAGAGGGTGAGGGACACAGTGGCTAAGGTCACCCAGTGAGGCAGTGGAGCGAGGCCCGGAACTCAGGCCACCTCCCTCACAGACCAGGAGCTCCCTGACTGGGCACCCCCACCAGGTCCAGTTCCAGTCCAGAAGAGGGGGTCGGTGCCCTGAGCAAGATAAGAGGTAGCTGGGCTGGAACAGACAGAAGTAGTTCCGGAGATGCTGGTGGTGTGGGGATGAGCTGGTGCTCTGCTAAGCACCTCATGAGCTATTAGTAGCCAACACATGAGCGTGATTAATAAAGCAAAGAAACTAAATCGGAGCACTCTGGCTGCAAACAGTCCAGAAACTAAAAGCTTCTTTCAACAAGACAACCTGTTACTCATTGCAAAACTAAGGGTGGGGTGACTTGAGTTTGTTTTCTCTTTCTGCAATGAAAATTACCAAATATAAAGTGAAACTTGAAACAACCGATCTGTTCAAAATAAAATAATTTCAAATAAGAAGCCCCTGGGCACCACCTTCCCCATTATTCAAAAAATCTGTTTCATTTTCAATTGGGCATTGCTACAAGACCAAAAAATGAAGTATTTACCTTGAGCTGAGAGTAGCTAGTAAATGTTAGAGCAAGGGCGGGCAAGGGACAAATCTTCCTTCTGATAAGCTACTGCTTGACAGCTGGAAATCACAATCTCCAGGGCCTGTGTCCTGCTGACTTTGGCCTCACAGGAAGCTGAGATGTGGGAGTGTCTTGTGCTGGGGCCTGGGAACCCCAAGGCCTGGTGCTGTGCAACCTGGGCAACCAGCTGGACCAGCCTTGGCTAGGGTGGCTCTTCTCCAGCCCCCATGAAGGTGCCCTCATGTGTAAAATGGGGCCGCTGGGGAATTTCCAAAGTTCTTATGCTTTGGTGCTACACAAATACGAATCAGCTCTGTATTTAGTCAAAATTTATACAGCTTACTTATTATTTATGTAACAGTCTCAGACTGGAAACCCTGAGCAGGGCCACCAGACTCTTCTGGTTCAAGGCCATTTCAGCTTCTCTGTTATGGAGGCACCATATGTTTCATCTCGCACCTCAGCAGCTTTATTTTCCAAGGATCTGGCTCCAGAAGAGGAGCACGGGGCGGGGGGAGAAGAAAGGAGGTCTGGTAGCTCACCCTGTGGTTACTTTCTTGGTTTTAGAAGCAGCTGGGGTGTGCGTGCATGTGCGTGGGTGTGCGCGCGTGTGTGCGTGCCCATAGTTGGGGGCTAAGGCTTTGTCTTCTGCCCCAAAGATCAGGGAACAAGCTCAGGACTAACACTTATTAAGAGCCTAAAGGGACCTGCATGGAGAGGCGCAGGGCAAGGTGGGAAAAGGCAGCGGAGCTGGACAAGGCATTCACCAGGAAGGGAGGAGCACACAGAGAGCTGGAGGAATCTGCCTCTGCTCCAGAGCCCACAGGGCTCAGTGGGCTCCGCCCCCTTCCTCTCAGTTGTCACTTTCATTATCAGTGTTCCTTCAGAACAAACTTCTGGAGGACAGAGGTGCGCCTCTCTGGGGACAGGAGGAGCAGGCTGGCAGGATGGCCAGAGGTTACCTCCGGAACATTTAATGTCTTCTAGTGCACCCCGGCTTCCTGAGTTTCCTTTACTTTCCTTTTTTTTGGGGGGGTGGGGGTTGCAGGTGTAAAGGACAGGGCCCCTGTAAGCCATCAGAACGACCAAAGCCTGCAGCCTGTGCGTTTGGGACCCTCCTTGGGTGCCGCTGCTGTGTGGGCCCTGTAGCCCAAGCCCGAGGTGCTTTCCCCCTGGGAGCCCCGACTCCTGGCTCCCACCCCTTGCGCCCCTCCAGACAGAGGGCACGCGCCAGAGTTTAAGCGGCCAGGGGGAGCAGGCAGGAGCGCGTGCAGCGAGTCCTAGCAGGCTGGCCAAAGCCTTGGGTGGCTGCGCCTCAGGCTCCTGAGGGCGCCACAGTAGGGCAGCCCAGGCTGGATGGAGGGGCGCGCGCCCGCCCGCAGGAAAGCGAAACCAAGGAAAGGGCGCCCCCTGGGCCCGAGCCCCGTGAGCGCCCTGGCTGAGGCGCCCGCCCGCCTCGCGGAAGGAGCGATCTTTGGTCCCCTCAGGCCCGCGCCTGCTCCCAGATACGCCTGCCCGCTGGGCGAAGCGCGGGGACCCAAGGCGCCCAGGGCCGGCGGGCGGAGCGCGCAGCAGGCGCCTTGGGCTGGTGCTCCCCGCCTGGCCGGCGTCCCCCGCAGCGGGGCTCCGGACACAGCTCCCTTCCACCCTCCCTGCCGCCTGCAAGAACCCTTGCGTCCCGCGCCCCAGTCTCAGTCCCAGTCCAAGTACCCAGCGGGCGGTAGCGGCTCGGAGGCCCTTGGAGGCGGCCGCCTCCAACCCCTGACTCTGCGTCCCTCTCCCCTTCCCTCGCTCCAGCCTCCTGGAAAACAAAGGGGCTTTTTAGAAAGCAGATTGTTGGAGACAGCGGGGGTGGCAGTGGCGGCGAGAGAGGGGGAAGGAGGGCAGGCGGAGGGGACCACTAAAGACAGGAGGTGGGAGGGGAGGACAGAAGCTGCGAGGCCCCGGGGGCCGAGTTGCGGTGGCGGCTGGGAAGCCCCCGTGGGTGCACGGGGATCCCTCCCGCCGATGGCTGTGGGCACACGCGGAGCCCGCGCCAACCTGCCAAGCAGGGAGCCGGCCCTGCCATGCTGCTGCTGGTCTTTCCGCAGCCAGGACAGGATGTGACTTCCTGGTCACCAGAACCGGCCAGGCCATGTGGTGGTGCGGTGCACCTGGGGGTCTCTCCCAGGGACCCATGCCCTCTCCATAGACAACTCTTTCAGAATCGCCTGTGTTTGAGGAGACTTTGAATCTTTGTTACCGCTGGCTGGCCTGTCCTAAGCATGGAGCACTGGCCCTAACAGACAATGTCCCCAGTGGGAATAGGCCAAGGTCTATTGCAGGAAGGGCACGCCAGGCACTTGCCTCAGGACTGCCCCCAGGGTTCCCTCTGCTGCCAAACAAGGACAAGCCACCTAGCAAGGGGCATCCCTTCTCTCTGCCCAGGTCCCCTGGTCAGTCTGTGCTCCTGCACGCCCGCCCACCGGCCCGCAGACACCCACCCTGGGGTGCCGGGCTCAGCTGCAGGACACACAGGGCTCCAATGCCCCGGCGCAAGGCGCACAGAAGAGCCCGATTTCTGAAGGCTGCAGGGCTGAGCTTTTCAGGAGGCGAATCCTACCAGTGTCCAAATTTAATCAGGATCCTCAGTGGAGCAGCATCGCTAGCTTTCCAGGAAGCTGGGGCCACACTGCAACCAGAGGAAGGATGGCCAAGCCAACTGGCCCAGAAAAGTATTTGGAGGCGCTCTGGGGTGCTTCCTGCCCGCTCTGGCCAGCACCTGGCTCCACAGTCTGCAGCCACCAGGGATGCCCAGGAACTCAGAGCTCTGGGTTAGACAGCAGCAAGGGCTGCATGGAGCCTCCAGCTGGGCTCCGGCTCCGCGGGGCTCAGGGCTTCTCTCCTGGGAGAAGTTGGCAGGGTTGGGAGCTCAGGGAAAGGGCTCTGCAGGCACACAGTCCTCCTTCAGGCTCCACGGTGGCTACCAGGTCGGGGCTGGAGAATTTTTCCCCTGGCACTGGCTGCCCACCTGTGGGATTCCAAGCCGGCGCCCAAAGCAGCCAAAGCAGTGTGGCCGCTAGCACCTGGGCTGTGAACACGGATGCCTCCTGGAAGCCCAGGGGAGCCTGGAGCCCGCACAGCTCGTGCCCCTCTGCCTTCCCTCTGGGTGCAGCTGCATGGCCTGATTTCAGATGCGGTCCGCCTACTGGGAGATGAGCAGCAGGCAAAAACCACAGCCCCTGGGCCTGTGAGCTGTGCTTGGCCGGGCTGTGCTCCTCAGACAGGGGCATGGCCAGCTCCTGGCCCATGTGGGCCTTGTGCTCTCAGCAAACTTTGGGGAATCTGGGCTCTTGACACCCAGGGCCCCAGATCCTTGGCTAACCAATGCACCTTGTAGCGTCCCTTGGGAACCTTAGGACCTCTCCTGGCTGCCCTCACCCTTACCTTGCTGTGGAGCTGCGGGGTGACCCTGGTAGTGCCCAAGGGCCTACAGACTTCCACGCGGGCAGCTTGGCCTCAGGTGCCTGCCCAATGGCCCAGCCCATTTGCAGATGCCCCTGGCTCCAGCACTCCTCCCCTTGGGTTTGGGCTGGGGCTGGCGCTGGGGCTGAGGGTGAGGCGAGGGCTGGGGCTGCAGCCCCGGTTTCAGTCTGGGGCTGGGACTCCGGCTTGGGCCTCAGCTCTGGCTTGGGCTTCAGCTCAAGGCCAAGTTCATGCTGGCTGGTGGCCCTGGAGCCTTAGCCTCAATCTGCTTGCTCCATTCACACTGCCTGGCTCAAAGCCTAGGCTAGCCAAGGTGTGAGCCCCCAGAATGTGGAGTTTCAAGGTTTAAGTTACTGATAGGCATTTCTCACTGCCATGTCATTCCGGGAGGAGGAGACAAGCACGCCACACACTTACACGCCTTCACACTGGCAGTGGCCAGCAGCTCTTGCTTTAAAGGAGAAGCTGTTCTGAGCTGCCCTGTCCTGCTCTGCCCGCAACACTGCCGCCCAGCCAGGTCCCAAGCCTTGGCACACAGGGCTGCCAGGCCGAGATCAGGACAACCCCAGCCCTAGGGGCAGCCGCCCGAGAGCCCCAGGGTCCTTGGAGACTTTCTGGATGTGAAAGCAACCTCAAGCTGGCTTCAGCCATGCCACCTAGTGGACCCTTTCCCACTCTCAACAATACCTGACTCCTGAGCTAAGGGACCGCCTGGCTTCCCAGCGAGGGGCGCTCACCTGCAGTGGCAGCTGCTGGGTGAGGAGCGCAGTCTCACCCCCCCTGCCCACCAGCTCTCCTCAATAACCAAAGAACCCACTGCAGGCCACCTTGGGGACAGGGGCTCTGGAGCGCCAGCTACTGACCTGCACCCGTGCCCTCCCTGTCCAGGCGCCAAGATGTGGAAGTTGCCCACCCACAAGCTCACCAAGGAAGGTGGGGAAGCCCTCGCCCAGGCCGTGCTGGGCTGGCCCTCTCAGTGGGGCTGTCCAGGTGGACAGCTTCTGCAGGAGCCTGGGTTCTTTGCAAAGCACCCAGGAGGCCGGCAGGCACTAGAGTGGAGAAGGGTGGCTCCCTTCTCTTCCCCTCGCTGCTCTCTTCTCTCCCCTCCTCTCCCTTGCTATCCTGGTGTGAAGCAGGGCTGCACCTGGCTCAGAGCTCAGCCAGCTCCAGGTGTGGTTACTGACCTAGGCTTAGGCAGGCAGCAGCGGTGGAGACTGGAGCGCTGGGCTCAGCAGCCCCAGAGCACCATGTCTACTCCCTTGTCGAGGCACAGCAGCCAGGCACTGCTCTTATTCCCACTCTAGAGCAGGTACTGGACCCAGGCTAAGCCTCCATCCAGGAATAAAGAGGTGTGACAGTTGCCCACCGAGGCCCTCCTGCCTGCACACCAGGGCTTCAGGCCTTCAGAAAGCACTGGCCCCTGCCTGAATCCAGCGAGATCTCTCCATGGGGCTCCCAGCTGGCCCCTAGTGTTAGACAAAGTTCCTCCCACCCGCCTGCCCACCTGCCAGGAGATGAGCACCACCCTGCCCTGCCCGCAGTGCTATGAGGTGAGAAGGACTCACTCATCTGGGCTGGGCCCTTCCTTCTGCTTAGGAGGGGCAGGTGGCCAGCAGATGTTATTGCTCTCTGGAAAATGGCAGCCCAAACCCTTAAGGCCTCCCTGGGAGGAGGGGTCCCCCGGGCTCTAGGTGGCCCCTCCAGCTGAGAGAGCTGCTCACAGAGTCTCTTGAAGCGGATCTGACCAAGAATGCAGGAGGATGAAATGACTGATGACTGTCAGGGACACTGGTGGGAGGCCATTAGAATTCCCTCCTTTCCCTCAGTGTGCACAGGCCAGGGAGGCAAGGCGAGTCCAGGGCTCTACTCCCAGGCCTCCACTCAAGACCCGCCCATGCCCCTGGGCTTCCCCTGGGAGGCAGTGGTGCCCAGCCCCCCCACTATATCCTGGAAGCCTGTGGCCATGATGTCAGGAGGCTAACTGCCTACCCCACCTGCATGCCACCTAGACAGCCACTAGACAGGCCCTAAGACAGCCTGTCACCTAGACAGCCACCAGCAGTCCCCAAGGCAGCCTGTCTCCTAGACAGCCACTGGGAACTACAGGATCCCACCGAGCAGGTGGAACTTGGTGTGGGAGGTGGGAGGCCCTGTTGGAGCCCAGCTCTGTGGGCTGCATGTCCTCTAGAGCCCCAGCCGTCAACTTCACCCTGCATAGCTACTTGCTCACTAAGAATGTGGCTTCCCACATGGGCAGGTGACTGTGCTGGTGTCTATACAGGTACAGGAATGGCCTCCTGAACAGACCTGGGCAAACAAGGTAGGGCACTAAGGTAAATCCAGATGGCTTCCAGGTCTCCTCTTGGAGCACGCGCACAATTGAGAGATGCTGTCCAAACTCTTACAAAGACCAAAGTATGCAGATGGCTTGCTAATTATTGCTCCTCATGCAATGACATTTTTTCCAGTAGCATAGGCACGACTCAGGCCCCACATGGGAAGAGGCTCTAATCTGGTGCT
>PVJX010039051.1:0-15992 GCA_004027295.1 Dolichotis patagonum
TTGGCCGCCTTTATGTGCCTTGGCCGCCTTTATGCGCCCAGCCCGCCGTCCCTGTCCCAAGGCTGCTGCAGCGCCAGGGCCACCCGCAGGCACAGAGCCGGCGCTGGGTCGATGCCGCTGCCGAGACGGGGACGGGCTGCTGCTCCGCTGAGCTGCCGGCATCGCTGGGACGTCGTGGCTTCTTTCTCTGGCGCACACGGAGCTGCGGGGAGCAGGGGTGTGTCACTAACCCCTGCCGCGGTCAGGCACGCCCCGTTATTGGACCCCCATGGTGTGCCTGGGTCTCTGTGGCCAGCAGAGCGGACCTTGGCCCTCCCTCCCGGAAGGCACAGGCTGCCGGCAGAAAAGGATGGGAAAAAAGCGGAAGGGAGGAGGGAGGGAGGGAGGGAGGAAGGGAGAGAAAGAAAAGAAAAGAAAGAAAAAGAAAGAGAAATATAGAAAGAGAAAGAGAGAAAGAGAGAAGAAAGAAAGAAAGAAAGAAAGAAAGAAAGAAAGAAAGAAAGAAAGAAAGAAAGAAAAAGATTTTTCAGGGAGGCTGAGGCAGAAAGATCTCAGGCCCAAGGCCAAGGTGAGTCCCAGTGGTGAGCCTGCCTAGCATGCACATAGCCTGGGGTTTCTTTGCAGTACCCCAAAAGCAGATTCCAGAGGGGAAATATTTAGCTAGGAATCATAACAAGTCCCCCGGAAGGGAGGCACAGAAGTGCGTGAGTGTAAAAAGGGGAGAGTCTGGGAGCTGGGGCCCCTGAGATGGTGAAAATCAGAAGATCAGAAAAATGCAGATGAGCAGCCTCTGTGACCAGGGACACCGTGGGGACGGTCACTTTCCTAGGATGAGAACAGCCGCGGACACGCTGAGGCACTGGGCAGCAGGACGGGTACTTAGTTGCCCAGGCTGGGTTCGAACTGGGGACCCTCCTGCCTCAGCCTCCCGGAATGCTGGGGTGACAGGTGTGTCCCCCTCACCCGGCTTGGCTAGTTGCATTTCTGATAGATTCAGAAGGCTTAGTGGCCCCGCTGGTCAGGAAGCGGTCTGTGCTCCGAGAACCAGAGTCAGCAGCCTGGTGGAAGGAAAGCCCTGGCCAAACCTCCAGGGTCAGGGACAGGGGTGAGGACACACAGTAGGTGCTCAGTAAATGTGAATGGCAGCGTGAGCAGTGGTGGTGATGGAACACGCAATGAGGGGATCAGGGCATCTTTTCAGAACCAGCACCAGGTCCAAACGCAGGACGCAAAGGCACGACACCCAGTGTATCAGTCAGCTACTGCTGCATAACAAATTCCCAAAACGGCCCAGCTGAACAAATGCGTTTATTATCTCACACTTTCTGGCCGTCCCTTGGCTGGGTCTTCTGCTCAGGACTCACCAGGTTGCAGTTGAGGTGTTGGTCAGGATTTGGGCCAGGTCATACCGTAGGTGGCAGGGTCCAAGTCCTAGCAGTCAGTGAGCAGAAGTCCAGGTCTTCCTGCCGGCTCTTCACCTGGGGGCCGCTAACAGAGGGGGCAGCACCCAGACTTCCTGCCAGGGTGGTCACATGGGCCTTCGGTATCTGAGGGAGAAAGCTCCCCAGACCCCCATGGAGCCCCGAATCCTAGATGCTGAAGTGCCCGATAGAATCTGGGGCATGGCTCACATGGAGACTTGTCCTCCCACAGACTTTGTTTTATTGATTTTATGTATTTGTTACTTTTGGGGGGTAGTAGAGATAGAACACGGGGCCTTTCCATGGAGCTTTACTTGTAGCTCTTTATTTTTTATCTTATTCTGTCAGCCAGGCTAGGTGGGGTGGCACACACCTGTAATCCCTGCACTCAGAAGGCTGAGGCAGGAGAATTCCAAGTTCGAGACCAGCACCGATCTAAAACAAAACAAACAAAAAAAAAAAAGTAAAGGAAAAAGGAAAAGAATTTGACAGGGGTGGCTTACTTGGGACTGTACGGAAACACACAGCTGAACATCTGTGCCTTCAAACAGCCACAGAATGTGCCCAGACACATATATGGGTGTGCTTGCAGTGTTTCTCTTTTTGCATTGCTTGCCAGGAAGCTCAGAGTGAAAATTGAAGCCCTGGGTGGCAAGGGTTCAGAACCAACCACTGTGGATTTTGGAGACTGGCTTCCCCTTGAGCTTTCTCTTCTCGGGGACTCCGTTCGGTTTTCTCTCGCTGCCTGGCCTCTACCACCCCAATCCTTCTGGGCCCCCTGCCCCCATTGGAGGTTGGAGAGCAAGGTCACAGGTCTGGTTGAACAACCTGCCTTGGGCAGGAATCCGGGAAGGGATCAGCCGCCAGGACCCCAGGGGGACCCATCAGCAGCACAAACAGTCGCCCCCAACACAGCACCCCCCCCACAGATCCACACGGAGCTTAGGCCTGAGGGAAACTGGGTCCTCCAGCGTCCCGTCCAGCCAGGCCTGGCCACGAAGCTCACGGCCTAGGAGGGGGAGGGGACAGCAGGCCCCCCAAAACACGCCTTCCCGGGCTCCCTCGCGTGGCGCGCCAGCCAGGGCTGCTGCGGGAGGCCCAGGAGCCCTAGCTCCGGTCCCCGCTGGGAGGCCGAGGCAGGAGGTGTCAGCCGAGCCCAGCCGGGGGATTCAGTGACCCTGTGGGACCCTGTGCCGCCCAGCCCCCCCCCAGCCTCCTCTGCCCCGCAAAGCTGAGCCCAGGGGGGCGGGAGGGGCGCAGCCTGGGTCTGCTGGGGCCTCCCCTCCCCCCTCCCAGAGCCGCCCGCCCTGGCTGCAGGCCCCGGGATCGATGGGAGATCAATCCTGCCAGCGGGCCTGCTGCTGCCTTCCTCCCCAACTGTCTGCTCTCTGCCTGTCACACAGGTCCCCATGAAAGCCTGCTCCCTCCCTGCTGCACAAATGGGGAAACTGAGACTCAGAAAGGCCACCACGGTGGGCAAGGGGATTTGAAACCTGACACCGGTGCCGAACCCCGTGAGGGCCAAGCTACCAGAACGGGGGCTCCCTCAGGAACTCGCAGGGGACGGTGCCTGAAAGGGCTGGGGCGCCAGCAGCCTCCGCAGCCAGGGTGGAAGCCAGAGCCGTCTCCCCGCCTGTGAAGCAGCGATGCAGGCTGGGGACACTGGCACGTGGCCCCCCGTCAGGCCTCTGCCTCCTTCCCACTCTGCGGGTCTTCAACTGTTCCAGGCAGGAGAGAGGCACCTGCACTGGGGCCTGCCTCAGTTTCCCCATCTGGAAACAGTAGAGGCTGGGTCAGATGACTGATCAGGGCCTGCTCAGCCCCTTCCCTGTACGCTGCTGTTGGGACCCCGGAACCCCCCCCACTCCAGGCACCCTCCTTCCTGGCCTCCCGCGTCCTGCCCCCAGGGGTTGACTGAGGCCTCAGAGGGCCTGGAGGTGTCGGGACAGCAGAGCGCTGGGGAGGGCAGAAGTGCGGGGAGGGGAGGAGAGGGGGACATGGGCCTGTGAGGGAGGGGACAAGGGGACAGCTGGGTGTGGCAACTGAGGGTCAGGCCATTCTGCGTCCAAAAAAAAAGGCAGAGGAGGTTGGGGAGCTCCTGGGGACCCCCATCTCTGTCAGTGCTTAGCGTCCCCCTTTGCCTTCCCGGTGAGAAGTCTCAGCCATGACACCCGAGCCACCAAGCCCGGCCTGGACAGACTCAGCGGCGGGAGGCGGCCAGGGAGGGACCCAGCAGGGTGGCAAGGCACCCCCCCCCCCGCCTGGGCTCCCTGTCTGCGGCACCCGGTTCCCTGGGGCCGTGAGGGGCCGGCTCGGTGCCCTGGAGCCATCCCCCCCCACCCCCGTGTGACACGCCGAGTCTGACTGGGCCTCCGTTCCTCATGGCAAGGGGACCAGGCAGAGGTGGGGCGCAGAGTCCAGCGCTGAACCCTAAGGGCGCGGCTCCCCGGGGAGGGAGAACCCCATCCTCCCGCACCCCACAAGCTGTGACTCACTTTTGGGCTCAGGAACAAAACGGCTCCCGACAGACGCAAAAGCCTGGCCCCCCCAGCCTGGCGTTCAAGGCCTGTCCGCTGTGTCCCAGCTTTATCTAATCGACACTCAACAAATACTTCCTAACGAAGCCCTCTGAGGTGCCCGGGAGGCTGAGCTGACGCCAGGCTTCTGCCCTCTGCCCCACCTCCTTCCTCTCCATGCGACAAGGAGTCTTTTTATCCCCGGACTTACCTGTCTGACCCCAACTCCTACACAGCCTACAAAACCCAGCCCCTTGGTCTCCCTCCCCCAGGAAGGGAGAGATTGCTCCCTCCCCCCTCCACACCTCCGTTCCGCCCTGACCTCGGCCAGGATGGGGTGGCAGCCTAGCCACTGTCTTTCCTGTCCAAGTTTGGGAGCTCCGGGGACAGGAGCCAAAGCTGGGGCTGCCGGGACGAGTGCACAGAGGTTGTTAAGTCAGTCGGAAGGCCCAGCTCCCCTACTCTGCCAGAGCAGCAGGCGACTGATCGGTCAGAGGAGGCTTCCTCAGTGGCAGCGCCCCGCCACCACCCGGTGGGACAAGGACTCAGGCCCCGGCCCCTGGGCAGGTTGGAGGACAGGTCAGCGTGGTCCGGTACCCGGCGAGCAAATGGGGCCCCAGCTTGGTCTGCCCGAGGGGAGGTGCCAGCCCGCTCTGGGCCGGAGGTGTGACTCACCGCGTGTGGCTGTCCCCAGGTCCGGGTCCCGGGCTGGCACCTGGGTGTCCGGGTCTGCAGAGCGGCGCTGTCCACGGCGGCTCCGTGCTGGGCCTGTCCAGGCCTGGACACTTCGGGGCGTGGACGCGGCCAGCTGGGGCCGCGCCAAGCCGCTCCCAGACCTGGGCCGCGGGCGCCCCTCTCCCGGCTCCCCACCCTCCCCCATCTGCGCAGGTTTCTGATGGTCCCAGGAGCTGCCTGGGGCAGCCGGTGTGGGGGACTGGGCTGGGGACTCGGCCGGGGTCCGGGGCGCCTGCCCGCCCCGCCCTCCGAGCGCACTGCACCCGGGTTTCGTTGCGCCCCGCCGTCCCCTCACCTCCCGGAGGCCGCAGCCAGCTTCCCCCCTCCTGCCTCAGTTTCCCGGCTGCACCTGTGGTCCCTTCCTGAGCGCATGGAGCCAGCGGACCCCAAGCACAGGAGAACACAGGGCCACACCTGGGCCGGGCGGGGGCGCCTTCCTGTCCCCCCCTCACCACACAGGCCTGGGGACAGGGCTCCCTGGCGGCGGGAGGGGGCGGCGCGGGTCCCCCGGCGTCTCCTGTCCCTCGGCGCATCGCTCTCCGGGAGGGAAACTGAGGCCCGGGCGGGTGGCACGCAGGGGGCGGGTGACAGGGCGAGGTCCCCTCCTGTCCCCGCGGCCTCAGCTCCGGAGCGCGGGGATGGGGCTCGGGCCCCGCTGCTGGGCCCGGGCGGGGCGCAAACAGGCGCGCTGTTTGCAGAGGGCGCGGCGGCATCGCGGCCCGGGAGCCACGAGGACCCACGGCGGGCGCCCAGGCGGGCGGGCGGGCATCGATCGCGCAGCTGTCACGGAAGAGCCGGGGAGCAGGGCGGGGACCCCCATGCTCGGCCTGCCCGGGCGAAGCCCCGACGTGGAGGAAACCGGGGTGCGGCCGTGGGGACGTCCTGGGGCCCAGTCTTGGGGGGCAGCGCGGCCCGGGGAGGGGGACCCCGCCGGCGCCCGGAGGCCCGCGCCCTCCCCGACCTCGCCAGGACCGAGCTGGAGCTGCAGGCTGGGATCTGGGGCGCCCGGGTTCGGGGCGCTGGAGGGGAGCGATGGCCAGAGCCCGCTCTGACGGGGAGGGGACTGTCCCAGCAGCTGGTCAGCTTTACACCCGCGGGAGGGGGCCCGCTGCGGACCACGGAGGGACGGGGAGGCCTCAGAAGGGAAGGTTGGGGGTAGCAAATCCCCAAATCTGCAGCCGTCCTGGAGACCTGGCAAGGCAGCGGCGCGGAGCAGGCGCAGAGGACACGGGTTCAGGCAACGCTGCGCTTGGCCAGGGGGGACCCCGGGGCGCGGGAGGGGGCGCCCCAGCCTTTCCTGCCTGTGGCGGGGAGACTGCAGCCCTCGGGTTGGCAGGGGCGGGGAGCCCCTTCTAGAATTGTCCCCCAGGCCTGGGCACAGAGAGGGCAGGCGTCTGCCGGGGGCAGCCCAGCGCCCCAGGCCTGTGAGCGCTGGTGCTCCGGAGGGGGTGCCGAGCCTGGAGTTTCCGGGGTGGCTGAGGTCCCCACAAGGCCGGGAAGGGGGCTCCCAGCTCCCCTGCAGCCCAGCCCTCCCCCACTGGCAATCTGCCTAATGACCGATCGATGGCCCGCCCCGCCCGCGGCCCAGCTCTATTTTACTAATCACTAAAGGCCAGGGGGAGGGGGCTGGGGCTCAGGGGGCCCAGAGCCAGCGCCCTGTTCCTGCGGGAGCCGCTGCCTGGGCCTAGGGGGACCTGGGGCGCTGCGTGTCCCCGGGGAGGCCTGTCCCCAGCTGGGCTCGGCCATCTTAGGGTGTCCTGGGACAGCGGGGGGGGGGGACCCCCACCCCAGAGCCATCGGGCCGCCTCTTCCCCTTCAAAACGGATCCGTCCCGCCAAGGCGCCTCAGATAAAGGAAAAGCAAAGGCTGGCCCGGCCAGGAAGGAGCCTGACGCAGGAGTCCCCCAACCCCGGTCCTGCTCCCCGGGTCCCCGCTCCCCAGGTCCCCGTTTCTCCCGCCCCCTGCTCCCCAGCCTGCCTGGGCCTCCCCGAGCCCGGGGTGCTAACATTTCTATGGCGGCCCATTGATTTTTGAGACCCCACGACTCTTCTTAGTTATCTGTGACCGTGGCGAGGTCAGAACTGTCCAGCTCAGGCTGGGCTTTGGCCATGTCCCCGTCCCCACCAGCCCCACAGGGAAGGCGAAATACACTTGCAGGCCCTACCCCCCACCCTGCCACCTCGGTCTTCCCACCCGGGAAATGGGTGCGATCTGCTTAGCGCCGGAAACCGCTCGCCGGCCTGGGTGGGCGTCCACGTCCGATCTGGGAGGCCTCGGTGTTGGCCGGAATGCGAGGACCAGGCGGGAAGCCCAGGGGCCTCCACTCACGCCAGGGCCCAGGACACAGTGAGAACCGGGTTCAAACAACAGGCACTTACTAAACGCGGGGTCCTGAGCACCGACAGGGACCCAGGTCACCCCACTCAGTGACCCCCCTCCAAGCGCAGGGTCCCAATCCATCCCTCCCCTAACGGCCAACTCCCCCGGCACTCAGAGGCCGCCCCCGCCTCCAGGAACTGGGGACAGACGGCCCTGGGCTGCGGGGCTGGAAGGGACCTTCTGACTCGCCATGGGGGGGGAAACTGAGTCACAGGCGCTGGTACACGGCCAAGCACTGGGCACAGTGCAGAGCACCACGGCTGCCTGCGCGGCCACACGGCCTGTGCTGTGAGCAGCGACTTCTCGGCTGGGCCCGGTCCCGTCCCCGTCCGGTCCCCGCAGGTGCGGGGAGAAGGCCCGGGTCCCCCGCGGCCAGGCGCCCCCAGGAGAGGAGGCTGGGGGTTCAGGGCCTCCCGCCCCCGCCTCTGGCTGTCGCCTCCCTCACCTGCACCCTACCCGCTGCAGGTGCCCGGAGGTGTCGCCTGATGGCAGGAAGGTCCCCCCAGTGACCCCACTTCCCGCCCCCCGGGCCTCACCTGTCGCCGGTGGTGATGAGGAGCCGGGCCTGCGCCCCCACCCGCAGGAGCGAAGAGGAGAGAGGTCCTGGGGTCCCGGGGCCGCGCGTGACCGGTGCCATGGGGACCCTGGCATCTGGAGGAATCTTTGGCCACCCCCCCGGCCGGGCATTGCACTGAGCACTTGGGGAAACTGAGGCCCGGCTGCCTTCACGGCCGGACCCTGTGCGCCCGCCTCTCTGCGCCCACTTCGCCCCCAGGAGGCGGCTGAGACGCCCAGCGGGTGGGTGGGGAGGTCCGGGCCCGCAGGAGGCCTGGTCCCCGGGGTCCGTGCAGCAGGGGTGACCCCGGCTCACCCCTGGGCGTCGGACCGCACGCCAGGGCTGCCCGCAGGCGAGCTGGCCGCCAGAGCGCACCTGGAGCCCCGGGCGGCCGACCCTCGCCCGCCTGCGCCCCGGGCGCGGGGACCCCGGAAGCGCGCGCGGCCTCTCCCGGCTCGCGGGGGCGGCGGGCGGGGCGCGGGGGGCGGGGGCGCTGACGTCAGACCCCGGCCCGCCGCTCCCGCCACATCCCGCGGCCGCGGCCGCTCAGTCGCTCGCAGCCAGCCGGGCCGGGCGTTGCGCCGCGCAGCCTGGAGCCTCTGGCGCGCGCGGCCACCGGGAGCAGGCGGGGGCCATGCGGCGGCCCTGAGCGCGCCGGGCGGGCCCGAGCATGGAGCTGAGTCTGGAGGGCCTCGGGGGGCTGCACGGCGTGGCCCACGCGCAGGCGGCCGAGCTGCTGAGCCCCGGCCACGCGCGCCCCGCCGCGGCGCAGCACCGCAGCCTGGTGGCGCCCGGACGCGCGGGCCTGGTGGCCGGCATGGCCAGCCTGCTGGACGGCGGCGGCGGCGGCGGCGGCGGGGGAGCCGGGGGAGCCGGGGGCGCGGCGGGCGCGGGGGGCGGCGCGGACTTCCGCGGGGAGCTGGCGGCGCCGCTGCCCCCGGCCATGGGCATGGCCTGCGAGGCGCCCGGCCTGGGCGGCACCTACGCGACGCTCACGCCGCTGCAGCACCTGCCGCCGCTGGCCGCCGTGGCCGACAAGTTCCACCCGCACGCGGCGGCCCACCCGCACGCGCACCCGCACCCCGCGGCCGCGCCGCCCCCGCCGCCCCCGCCGCAGCGCCTGGCCGCCAGCGTGAGCGGCAGCTTCACCCTGATGCGCGACGAGCGCGCGGCGCTGGCCTCCGTGGGCCACCTATACGCGCCCTACGGCAAGGAGCTGCCGGCCATGGGGTCGCCGCTGTCGCCGCTGCCCAACGCGCTGCCGCCCGCGCTGCACGGCGCCCCGCAGCCCCCGCCGCCGCCGCCGCCGCCGCCGCTGGCCGCCTACGGGGCCCCGGGCCACCTGGCGGGGGACAAGCTGCTGCCGCCCGCCGCCTTCGAGCCGCACGCGGCGCTGCTGGGGCGCGCGGAGGACGCGCTGGCCCGAGGGCTGCCCGGCGGCGGCGGCGCCGGGGCGGGCGCGGGGGGCGGCGCGGGGGCCGGCGGGGGCGCCCCGGGGCTGCTGGCGCCGCTGGGCGGGCTGGCGGCGGCCGGGGCGCACGGGCCGCACGGGGGCGGCGCGGGCGGGGGCGGCGCGGGCGCGGGCGCGGCGGCGGCGGCCGAGGAGATCAACACCAAGGAGGTGGCGCAGCGCATCACGGCGGAGCTGAAGCGCTACAGCATCCCGCAGGCCATCTTCGCGCAGCGCATCCTGTGCCGCTCGCAGGGGACCCTCTCCGACCTGCTGCGCAACCCCAAGCCCTGGAGCAAGCTCAAGTCCGGCCGCGAGACCTTCCGCAGGATGTGGAAGTGGCTGCAGGAGCCCGAGTTCCAGCGCATGTCGGCGCTGCGCCTGGCAGGTAGGGTCGCCCGCCCGCGCCGCCGCCTCCCGGGACCCGCGGGGCTCCCCCGGGGGTCCGCGCGCCTCTGGGGCGCAGCGCCCGGGCGGCTCGCTGTGCGCGCGCGCCCGCCCGGGGATGGGGCGCGGCGTCCCCACGCGGGTCCACGCCCTCCCTGCCCGCGGCTCCGGGCCGGGGTCTCCGGGCCTCCAGCCCCGGGCCGGCGCCTCTTCTTTGTCGCTGGGTCCCGCCATCGATCGCCCCTCCCCCCGGCCGCTGGCAAAGGTCACCCGAGCGCGGCGGGGGAGGGGCCGGGGACCCTCCGCGCGGCCTCGGGTGCGCGCCGCGGGCGGCCCTGCTGGGGGCTCGGCCTCCCCGCCCCCCCGCCCCCGTGCGGGCCGAGCCCCGGCGGTTCCTCCCCCGCGCGCCCGCGTCTCCGTCCGGCGCTCCCGGCCCTTTCCCGCGTCCCTCCCGGCCCTCTGCCGTCGCGGCCCCCGGGGACCCCGCGAGGTCCCCTCCAAGCGCGCGGCCTGCGCCTGGCCCCAGCCCGGAGGCGGCCCAGGCCCCGGGACCCCGGGCGTTCGGGGGTGCGAGCCAGACAGCCCCGCGCGGCCCTGGGCAGGGGCCTCTCCCTGCTGGCGCTGGGGAGCCGGCCGTGCACCCCGCGCTCCAGCGCCAGCCGCAGCTGTCGGCTCCGGATCGATCGATCGATCCGGGGCCGATTTCTCACCAGGGCGGGGAAGCGCGGGTCCGGCCAGAAGCCCCGGGCTGGGTGACACTGGGGGGTGGCCGTGTCCCCCACTCCGCCTCCAAACACGAGGGCTGACCCGGTGCAGCCAGGGCGCCCCCTGAACCCTGCAACCCACTCCCTCCCCCAAGACGCAGGCGGGAGGCGACCCGCACGCCGGCCTCGGTTTCCCGTTCCGCAGAGCGGGAGTCTGGCCGGGGTGCCCCGGACCTCTTGTCTAATCTGCTTTGGCCTTGGGAACGTAACTCGCCGTTTGAGTGGCAGGGACCAAAGTCCCCCGGGAGGTGGCTCCCAGGACGCGGGCTCGGCCGCCTGGTCTATGTGTGTCCCCACACACACAGAGGGACGCACAAGTTTCCGTGTGGGACACTCGGTCACACCCACGCTCTGTGACAGGTGCCCTGGGGGGGTGACCCGGAGATGCCCGGGGGCGCTCGCCAAACCAGGGTTCCCCACGTCGCTGGGGACGCACTGCCCACGCTGCCTCCTCCCCGCTGTGTGCATGGCCCCACCGTCCTTATTGCTGTCACCTTGTGCGTCTGAGGTGACAACCTAGCGGTCCCCAAGTCCCTTCCCTCTCGTGCAGGCAGTGGAACCCTTGCTCTGAGCTCGGCTGTCAGCTCTTTGTCACCTTTTTGTTTATTTTGAGGCAGGGGCTGGTCTCTAACTCGCGATTTTCCTGCCTCAGCCTCCGAGAGTTGTCACCGTGACAGGTCTTATTAGTGGTGTTTGATGGCGTGCCCTGGGGTCACAGAGACAAGCTACCAGCCTCCAGCCGCCCGGTGGCCCAGGGGGACACCAAGATGCAGGTACCCCCGCCCCTGAGCCCCTGTTCAGTTCTCACCCCCACCCAGGCCACCCTGTGCTTCTACCCGCTGCAGGCGTGATTACGGGTGGGGAAACTGAGGCCACGTACCCCGACCCTGCGTTCTGATCCCCGCAGCGGCACAGTCTCGGCTCCCCAGCCGGGCTCCCCCCTTAGGAAGCAAGAGTCAGGGTGGTGGCCCTGGGGTAGGGCGCGGTGGCGCACACCTGTCACCCACACTCCAGGAGGCTGAGGCAGGAGGTGGCAAGCCCAGCCCAGCCTGGGTGTCTTAGGGATTTACTAAGAAGGGCTGGGGTGCAGCCCAGTGTGAAGGCCCGGGTCCCCTTTCTAACACAGATCTGTGTTCACACTGTTCCAGGTGGGGGGAGCCGGGCGCCTGGGCCGAGTCTACCCAAAGGCCCCGCCCCCGCCCCGGGGGCCGGGTGGTGGCCGAGGGTAGCCGGGTCATTAGGCCCCAGCCAAGCCCTTGGTTCCGGTCCCTGCGCAGATAGCAGTTAAGTGGCAGCAAATCACGGCAATTAAGGGGGAGGCGTCCAGGCGGGACCCCCTCACCACCAGGGAGGCCGGAGCACGGGGACTCGCCTGCGTCTCCTGGGTGCCCGTCTGGGCCTCAGAAGGAGGCAGAGGTCCGGAAAGAGAATGAAGAGAGCTGGAAAGAGACTGAGACAGGCAGACAGGGAGACAGACAGACAGACAGACAGACCGACAGCCAGGCAGCAGGCAGGCAGGAAGCGGGAGAGGGTTCCCGGCTGGCCTAGGACCCTGCTCCGCACACCCCATACAGGGCCGCCTTCTGCCCCCCCCATCGCAGGGCAGGGGACAAGCGGGGCTCCCGTGATGTCTTTGTCTCCCAGACACCCTGCACAGACCTCAGAGCCCCGGGCCGCGCGTCTGCGTGCCTCAGTTTACCTATCTGTAAAACGTGCGGGGGGGGTGGCATAGTGATCCTGCCTCTCACCACACCTAAACCCATCCCACAGGCCCCCACGCCCCATTTTCACGGACTGGGAACCCCAGAGTCCTCCACCCCCACCCCAACAGGCTCAAACTGCCGCTATGGGGGAGGGGCGGGCCGGCTCCTGGAGGGGGGAGTCAATGAATTCGAATTACGGCCTCTAATTCATCACCGTGCGGTCGATAGCTTCGGCTGCCTTCAAATATTGTTTAAATTGCGGCTGGGGAGGAAAAGTGTTTTTTTGGTAATGGATCAGAAAAATATACATATATTTCATAACTATCAAAGCAGGCGGGTAGAAAAGGGGTACATCTCCTCCTCCCCCGGGGGGACTGGGCGTGGCTGGGCGCCCTGTGACCCCAGCACTCTTGGGAGGGTGGAGAGTTCAAACTCAGCCTGGGCAACTTAGGGAGACGCTGTCTCAAAAACTAAAAATGGAAATAAAAAGCAGCCCTGGCTGCAGCTCGGTTGCCGAGGTCCTGGGTTGATTCCCCAGCACTGGGAAAGGAAGGCAGGGAGGGAGGAGGAAGAAAGGAGAGGACAGACCCAACCTGGGGGCCATGTGACGCTGGCTCAGCCTCAATTTCCTCATCTGAGCAATGGGCACAACTGCAGGCCGCTCAGCCTGGGCCCCGTGGGTCTGGAAGGGACCCATGGGTGATCCTGGGGACTGCATGAGTGGGGGGACCCCTCCATACGGGAAGGCTCCAGGTGACCTTCACGTGTCCTGCTGGACGGCCCCCCCCACACACACACCCCAGGGAAGCCTATGGCGGAGTCTGGGCCTCACCGCTTGCTTGCTGGGAGGCTGTGGCTGGCATCTGGCTCCTTTTTCCTCACTCTTAAAGTCCCAGCACCACTCATCCGCCTGCAGTCTCTCTCCCATTACCCTGCTCCTTCCCTATCAACCATTACCACTCTAGTCTGAACTACCCCTACCTTCCTTCCAGCTGCACCTCACCTCACCGCCCCCCACAACCTAAGGGGGCTTTCTATGACCCCTTGGAGCTCCTCATCCCCTGTTTCATTGTCCCCTGCCTGAGCTGCTGTCAGGAGAGACCCCTTCCTGTTACTGCCTGCAGCGCCCTAACTCTGTAGCTCTCGGTCGTCCTGGTGAAGTGGGGAGGGCACTGGTGGCCGGTGGAGGGACCGGGACCAAAGCGGCAGGAGGAGAGTCAGGCGGCCGGACCCCTGCAGCTTCTCTGTGCTCGGCCAGCAGGCGGCAGCGGCTTAACCAGGGAGTGGAGCTGGTTGGAATCCAGTTTTTAATTAAATATAGACCCTGATCAATACAGGGAGCAGAACCGGTGGGGGAGGGGACAGTCGGGGCTCAGGGCCAGGGGGGCCTGCGACCCACGTGACCTTGCGCAGGCTGGGGCCTCCGGCTGCCTGGGTTTCTCCTCTGCCTGGTGAGCAGGGCTGAGACACTGGAACCCTTTACGTTTTTATTTTTACTTTTATTTTTAGGAACCCTTTTTCCTGGGGAGTCTGTTGCTTTGTTTCCTTTAAGCGTCTCCTGTGCAGCAGCCAGGCTGGTCTCCAGCTCGCGGTGACCCTCCTGCCTCAGCCTCCTGAGTGCAAGCCTGGGCGGCCACACTCCGGAGCCTTGCAGATGCGGGGCGCGGCTTGGGGTCCCCCAGACTTACCCAGCCACAGAGCACAGCTGCAGGTTCACCGCAGAGTAGACCCAGGGATACCCGAGCACACCGGGACGGCGGTGGAGAGAGGTGCGGGGCGCAGCGTAGACGCCCTGCACCCCCCCACCCCGTGTCGGCGGGGGAGCAGGCCCAGGGGCGCCAGGAGGGTCCTTGGCCGAAGCCAGCAGCTCCAGGCTGCGGTGGGGGGGACTCCTTGGTCGGTTGGCCAGATGTCTGTGCCTCAGTTTCCCCACCTGGGAGGCCCTGTGGGGGTTGGGAAGCCGCAGAGTCCCAGGGACACCGGGAGAAAGGCGATCCTGCCGCTCAGACCTGTACTCCCCCAAGAATCCTGGGTTCCCCTAAGTGTCAGGAAGAGAGGAGGGGATGGAGAAAATTATTATTATTATCATTATTATTAGAGATTATTATCTTTTGAGACAGCGTCATTCCAGGCTGGCCTTGAACACACAGTGACCCTCCTGCCTCAGCCTCCAGAGTGCCTGGATTCGTGGCTGACCTGAGAGAGAGGAGGGCGTCCCCCGCCCCGCGCGCTGTTCTGCCCACTTCTGTTTCTACACTTCCGCCAGCTGCAGGCACAAATTCTGTTTTCCTTTCCTTCCTTTTTCTTTTTTTTGGGGGTGCTGGAGCTTGAACCCAGCGCCTTTGCAGGAGCTCCCTCTGCACCCCTTTTTAAATTGTTTACTTTTCAGACAAGGTCTGGCTAAATCGCTGAGTTACTAAGGCTGGGCTGGAATTTGCAACCCTCCTGCCTCAGCCTCCCGGGATGGCCAGGCTTCATTTCCTTCTGTAAGGGCATAAAAGAGCCGGGGGTTGCTGTGTCTTCTCCCTCTGCGCACTCAGGGGATCCCTGTCAATCTACAGAGGGAACCCCAGCCACGCGAGGTGCTGCATGTCTGTCATCCCAGCTGCTGGGGAGGCTGAGGCAGGAGGATCCAAAGTTTAAGGCCAACTTGGACAACTCAGCAAGACCCTGGCCAGATACCAAAAATTGGAAAGGGCCAGGGCCCGGGCTCCTCGGTCAGCTTCGCTGGTCCAGGACCCAGCTTGGTGAGCTGGCCGTGGGGCCAGGCCGGTGTCCCAGCGCTGTGCCGGCCCTTTTTACCAGCTGCCTAGTACTCTGCCGTTTCTCCATGGCGGCTCCTCACGCTTGGCCGCTTTCCGGGACTCAGGGTCCGTCCCCGTGGGGCCGCGGTGACTCCGACGTTCCCCTGGCCTGACCAGCCTGGGGATTAATGTCCTAACGATGGAGGCGCTGGGCCGTGCTGCTGCCCGCCCTGTCCCTTATCGCCAGTTCCTTCCTGTCATCGGTTTCCAATTCATCTCCCGCTGCCCTGCGGCTGCGGCCGGGATTTGTGTGTTTTTCTTTCATCAGAGCCGCGTGCGGTGTGACTCTTACCCCGCGCCCGGGTCTCGGTCCCTGAGTGCCCGGGTGCCGTGGACACCACAGAGGGTGGCCTCGGGGCAGGTGGGGACCCCTCCTTCCCCATAAGACTTTGAAAGGCTCGGAACTAAGTTGAAAACGCGGCCGTTGAATCCCCATGGGGGAGGGGCAGGAGGAAGGACAGGGACCCCGGGACCCACGGGGGGCGGAGGCGCCTGGGCTGTGCCTGTAGACCGCCCCTGGGGTCCCATTTCTTGTCTTTCTCTCTTTCTTCTGTTCCTTTCTTTTGACACGAGGTCTCCCTGTGGCCCAGGCCGGCCCCAGCTCCGAGATCTGCCTGCCTCAGCCTCCGGAGCGCTGGGATTCCAAGGCAGCGTCCCGAGCCCACTGGGAACCCTACTCCCGCCGGGCCAGGGGTGCGGGGTGGCAGCCAAAGGGCCGCACAGTATCGCTCTGCTGGGGTCCCCACGCGGAGGAGGGGCGCGGTGTGACCTCTGCCCGGTCACCCGCTGTCCCTGGGCTGGCAAAGCCCGCGGGGATGTCCAGGCAGCCCGGCCACCAGGGTGGGGGCGACGTCAGTGCGCCCCACAAAGTCAGGGGATCCAGCTGCTGCCCGCAGGGCCAGGATGTGTCGCCGTGGAAACCGCCTCCCGGCAGCAGCAGAGGGCGCAGCGGGGAGCAGGCTGCGGCCCGGGCTCCCCTGGGCGGCGAGGCAGGCGGGAGGGGCGCAGCCAGGGTCCCCACTGCCGCCGGTGTCGGGGTGGGGGGCCCCCCGGGCACGGAGGAGCTCGGGAGCTCCCTGCTCCGCTCCCCGGAACCGCGGTCCCTTTTCCCGTCTGAGATTCCAGCTTCTCCCGCCAGGGGGCGTTTTCCAGTAGCTTCCTTCAGGTCGGGGTGCAGGGGACCCCGCGTGGCGCCTCTGTCCCCAGGGCTCTGACCAGGAGTCGGTCCCCTTGTTTATTTTGTTCATTTGTTTGTCTGCTGCTCGGGTTTTTGAGCC
>PVJX010039052.1:0-15975 GCA_004027295.1 Dolichotis patagonum
TTGGTACTGGGGATCAAACTCATGATCTTGCGCTTGCCAGGCAGGTACTTACACCACTGAGCTAAATCCCCAGCTCCTTTACTTTTTAAAATAAGACTACTAGAAAATTTTAAATTCCACATGTGGCTCACATTTGTGCCAGAAATTGTGTTTCTGTTGGCACCTCTGGGGAACATGTGACACATTTATAATAGTGGCTGCCTCTGGAGAGAAGTCCTTGAAGGCTTGTGTGGGATCACAGACTGACTTTTCACTGTCTTTTTTTACCATTTAAATGTATTCCTTTACCTGAATGTTTGGTGGCATGTAACAACCTTAAAAACCATGTAAACTGGGCATATGGATGTACATCTGGAATCCTAGCACTCTGAGAGGCTGACAAACGAGGATTGAAAGTTTTAACCTGGTTTGGACAACTTGGCAATTTATTTGAGATCCTGTCTTGATGGATGGATGATGGGGATTTAGCTTACTGTGAGGCTCTTGGTTCAATCCCCACACTGCAGAAACAAACAAACCAAAAAAACCCAAAAACCAAAAACCAAAAAACACAAGACACCAGATGATACCAGAAAAAAGTTCCACCAAGATGAAAAGCCCCATAAAGGCAATGCTGTGTAGGATCAGGCTTGGAAAAGCAGAAAGGATTTTGGAAACAAGAGGCAGTGTTTCCTCTTTTTCTGCCCAGATCCCAGGGCCACACTGGACACCCTCAAATGTATTCAGTCCCAGTGTGTTTGCTTCCAGAGGAAGATGGAGACCTCTGTACCCCACAAGTGGTGACCTAGGCCTGGATGGAGGAAGGAACTGGTCCTGTTACCATGATGATTGCAAATAAGTTCTAACTTATTTTTATTTTCGTTTTAATTGAGCACATACTCATATAACAGGCAAAGGGAGATTAAGGAAGGCACAGGATTGATGAGTGACAGCTCTGGAGGGACTCCTGTATGTCCTGCTCCCATGGACTGTGGGATTCAAGGATTTTCCAGATCAACACAGCACACACTCTGGAGATGTATTGAGTAGGAGTGGTGCTAAAGGGAGACCCTGCTGTATTGGCTTTGAAAATGCAACCTCAAGGCAGTTTATTTCTGGAGGGAGGGCTTACAGGGTGCCCCTTTCCCTTACCCTCCTGTGGGTAGGGGTTGGGGGTCCCAAGCTTAACCTTTGGCCCACAGCAGATAACAGGAAATGCCTTCCTAGCAGTACACAGTCTGGCACAGTACAGGAGCTGGGCAAAACGCAGAAAAAAGGGCATAGTCCACCCTGGTCAGCTCTCAGGTGGGCTGGGGTCTTCACTTCCTCATCCTCCTCAAGACACCTGACCCACCAGGTGCTTCCCACCCCCACCCCCGTGCACCGCAGAGTTGGGACCATCCCTCCAGAGGCCATATCTTCCCTGGGTGGCAGAAGCTCCACTAGCTTTTGGATGGAGACTTTTTGGCTCTGTCCAGGAAAATTGGCTTGGCTCGAAAGTGATTGGATAATTAGAAAACGCTCATTGTAAACTAATGACAAATTCAGCCACCCACAACATCAAAGAAACCCCAATTACGCTGCCATTGACACCAAATTAGCCAAGTCATCAATGGATATGAGATCCTTCCCTAACTGGGCTCTCTGGTCTAAGTCTCCCGCAGCCGAATTATTCGAGAAGCCTGGGCCTTTTGGGGTCGTGTTTAGCCTGCTCCCCGCCGGAAGCGCCCACCCATTCTGCCCCTGCGAAGGGGCTCGGCGTGCGAATCGGCGGCCCCGGGCACAGTTGGAGGCGTGAGCAGGGAGGGCGCATATCTGGGCTTCAACATTCGCCCAAATGCGTGACCCTGAAGAGTTAAAGAACACCAAGCCTTTACGCGTTCGGCTGCAAAGCGCACCGGGAACGCAGAGCGCGCAGCACAGCTGTGCTAGGACAACGTCCCGGAGCCAGGTGGAGCATCTCACGGTCCCCACGGGTGGTCACGCGCGATCTCAACAGCGCGGGTCCTTCGGAGGCCATCCTGGGGGTAGCTGCTTCCTCGGAGCGTGCGTGGCTCCAAACCACGTCCTAGGAGGAGGCAGTGTGCAGACTTGGATCTTCGGGTGGGGAGCTGGGGAAGGGAAGGGGTCCGCGGAGGCGGGGGATAAACCCCAGTGCTGGGTCCCACCCAGAGCCTGACTGCTGAGGGAACTGGGTTCGTCCAGCCCCGCGCTCTGCCCCACGGGCCCCGCCCTCGGGCCCGCCCTCCGCTACCCCGCGCCCCCATTGGTGGCGTCGGGCGGCGCGGCCGCTGTTATTTTTCGAATATATAAGGAGGTGGAGGTGGCAGCTGCAAGCAGAAGCTTCCCGGACTGCAGCTTGAGCCCCGCGCCCCTCCACCCTTCCCCACCCTCCCGCATCCCTGTCTTCCCTCGTCTCCCTCGCTCCCTGCCCCGTAGCTTTTCCTCCCTCCCCCTTCCCACCCCAAACCCACTCCCTCCTTTATCCCGGCCAGCTGTGCCCAGCGTCTGCAGCCAGCCCCGCAGCGATGGAGGAACCCCCGCCCCAGTCCGAGCCTGCGCCCGGCTCGGCGTTCAGCCCGGCGGGCGTGCACACTGGCGCCCCGCACCCGGGCCACCTCCCTGGGCGCCAGCTGGGCTCTCCGGGCCTCCAGGGGTCCCCGGAGCGCTCGGCCTCTTCCTCTCCGGTCACCAACCTCACGCGGAACATGCACAAACTCGCTGGACTTGGCAGGTAGGGCGCCCCAAGAAGGCTGGGCACGGGATTAGAGGCCCAGGCCAGGGTCCCAGGGAACTGGACATGAGAGGCACGGAGTCCAGCAGGTGGAGCGGGGCAGAGCAAAAGAGCGTCCTTGCCCCAGGCTTCAAGAGCCGGGCACAAGGGCGCTGAGAGCCTAGGATTGTGCAGCTCACACCCGCCAGGTGGCCTGCTGAGGACCCTCTTTCCCGTCTCTCCTCCTTCATTGTGCCTCCACCGCGCTACCTCTCTAATCTCTGGCAGCCCCAGCTGCCACCATTTTGCCCCAGGCAGGGTATCCGAGACCGGAGCGGGAACTCCAGAGTGGTTCTCACAGGTTGATGCCTTTCTCTGCTCCCTGCAACCTCATTCTGCCCCCAGGGTTGGTGTGATGAAAGCCTAATCCGGCTTTCAAGGCGAGCCTGGGAGTGTGGTCCCAACAGCCCTAGAGACTCAAATCTTGAACTGTGCTCTAGGAAGGGACGGACGGCTCAGTGGGACTGCTTTGCTGCCTCTGACCCCATCCCTGGGCTAGCGCCCCTCCCCCACCCCCTTGCTCTTGCCCTGGGCTCCTCTCTCTGCTCCTAAAAAGATCTTTCCTAATGTAATTAACGCAGAGAAGACACTTTCGGGCCTCACTAGAATGAGTCACTTTGGCCTGAAAGGGCAAGGCTGCAGGCTGATCACCATCCTGGCATGATGTCAGAAGATCCATCCATATGGGCACTGAGGAGGCTGGTGCATGGGAGCATGGGTTGCCCAGCCCCAGAGCCCTGCACTTACCTTTCTCTCTTGGGTCTCTTCTCCCTTCCCAGCGATACCCCAACGCGTCAGGTAGGGAACCTGCCCCTCCGAAGTCGGCTGACTCGCCTAGCCCTGTCCCGGCGGGCATCAGAATCCTCCTTGTCATCGGAGTCCTCAGAGTCTTCTGATGCAGGTGAATCCCAGGGTTCTTGGAGAAAACCCCCAATGCTGGGGTGGGACGACCTGGGGGGACCACCTGGCCCTCCAGACTTCCCTGCCCATCAAATCAAGATCTTTCCCACACCCCAGTGGGCGCGGGGAGCTTCCCTGTCCTGCCCACAAGTGGGAGGAAGACAGCCTCTTCCGAGCGCTCTACACTCCGCCCGGGCTGCTGAGCCCGGAGGGTGGGGCCCCTGAGTGCAGAGAGATCTTACCTATTAAACTGGCGCCAAGGTCTAAACCACAGCCCCACCTGTATGGCACCGAGGGCTGAAAGTTGGTCCTTTTAGAACATCCTCTTTGTACCTTTTTTCCTTAAGAAGCCATTGTCTTCCGAATTACTGTAAACCAATTTAAGAAAAATGCTTAGATTCCTGAATGTGGTGGTGCACACCTATAATCCCAGCACTCAGGAGGCTGAGGCCAGCCTGAGCTATACACTGACACTATCTCAAAAAAAAGAATTTAGAAGACATTGTTGTTATTTTCTTTTCTTTATGTTGTTTTTATGGCGCTGGGAAATGAACTCAGGGCTTCTGTACTGAGCTTCATCCATTTATTTATTTGGAGGCAGGGTCTTGTTAAATTGCCCAGGCTGGGCCCAAACGTGCAGTCCTGCCTCTGCCTTCCAGAATGCTGAGATTACAGCCACACCACCACACCACCACGGCTGCATTGTAGTTTTCACAAGTTGGGGAAGAGTTTCTATAGTACACAGGCAGTGGAACCCTGTACCCTTTAAAGGACAGTGTATCACTGAGTGGGTCACTGAGTGGGTTTCTGTTTCATTTTTTAATGTGTCCAAATCTAAAAGAGCTTCCCCCTCTCTTCCCGAATGATGAGGGATGTAAACAGAAAATGCTTCTAGTTTCAAACCAAGGCACTCTGTCCCTGCAGGTCTCTGCATGGATTCCCCCAGTCCTATGGACCCCCAGATGGCAGAGCAGATGTGAGTAGAAAAGGGGGAGTCTCTATTACCAAGGGGTCAGCATTTTAGAGCCTAGATAGAATTCAGCATCTTAGGTCTAGCACAAACTCATTGAGAGGCCTGGGAAAGTAGGTCCCTCAGGATCTTGTATTGAGTATGTATGTGAAGTGTCTAATTTAAAAGCAGAATCCGACTAATCCAGGGGTGATGGCATATGCAGAACTTGGGGAGGCTGAGGCAGGAAGATTACAAGTTCAAGCCCAGCCCAAGCAACCTAGTAACAAACAAGACCTTGTCTCAAAATATAAAAAGGACTGAAGGCTTTGGGTTCAATGCCCAGTAATTGGAAAAAAAAAAAATCCCACTAATTCAGAATTTTATCTCATTCTGGGCTAATCAAAATCAGTTGCCTTTAGACTGGTTTGGCCTATCTGGCTTCAGTGCCGCTTGATTCTGGTCAACCCTTGGACCTCAGGGAATGGAGAGAAAGGTGCTGAGCTCTGTATGCAGACGTCTCTCCTTGGCTAGAGGGCATGGGCAGTGCCTTCCAGAGCACAGCTGTTTCCATGCAGCTGTTAAGGCCCAAGCAGGCACAGCAGCTGCCAGCCATTAGTGGGGACAGCTGGACTCCCCCATCCTGGACTGAGGGACTCTAGTGTGGTGACCATATTTCTTGCCATTGTCTTTGATCAAACTGGGCTGGGTGTAAGGTTTGTCACAAACAGGAAACAGAATTGGGTGGGGTGGGAGGAGATGGCAGGTTGGTTTTTGGTGGCTGTTTTTGCCTTACCCTCAAGGCCCAGGTGCAGATTGGAAACCAAATTAATTAAATCTGGTCACGCCTTTGGCTGGGAGTGGGGAGGGACACCTCTTGACATTTTAGCTCTCAGGGCTCCGCATTTCTGCACCTGCTTGGACAGTTATCCATTCTCAGAAGTTGGAAGTGTGTGCGTGTGTGTGTGTGTGTGTGTGTGTGTGTGTGTAGATACACACAAAGCTTCTCATGGCAGGTGGTCCCTGGTGACAGAGCCTGGGGCGGGGCAGTGGGGGGCTATATCCAGAAGCCTATGCCCAGCCTCAAAAGGACATCTGTCAGAATTCCTTGCTCCTGGCCTCTTGGTGTGTGTGTGTGGGGGGGCAGGATAGGCAGAGCTGGGACCTAGAAAAATTCCACAGGAGGGAGGAGAGGATGAGACCCTGCACATTGTGACTGGGGGTGGTCTGCTAGGACCTCCACTAAAGCAGGCCCTTGTCCTGGTGGAAGTTAGGCCGACTCTTCACAAAGGGAGAGAAGTCCAGGCTTCTGGGGTCCACTCCTGGAGACGACTACATTGCTGGTCCCTGGATGGATGGATGCCTTTCTGGCAGCCATATGGCCCCTGCTGGGGTGATTTGCATACAGGTGGAAGGCTTGTGTGCAGGCTGGTGAGACTGTTGCCTTGGTGATGCCTCAGTGACCCTGCGACCTGGCCCAGCTGTCTTCACTGCCTTCTGTGGGCCCCTATTCAGGACAGACTTTAAACTCACAGGCAGCCTCTCATTGCCCCCCTCTCGGAACCTGGGGCCCTGGCAGTGGGCTTCCTCCTGCCTCTCCCCTTCCTGTCCTGAGCCCCCCTCCTGTCTTCACTCCTGTCCCTGGGCCTTGAAGGTTTCAGGGGAAGATGTGTCCCATTCCTCTCTCCTAGGTTTGAGCAGGCCATCCAGGCAGCCAGCCAGGTCATGCGAAGGTGAGTGCTTCCCACCCCCTCTGCCCATCAGAGGCTGTCCTCCAGAGGTACAGTGGACATCCTGCCTGCTCTTGGTCCCTGCTGCCACTTTAGCCCTCACCTGGTCCTGCTTCCTTTTGCAGCAAGCAGTTTGCCATCAGACGTTTCCAGTCCTTGCCAGTGAGTGTCCCCTGTGGCCTGCTGGAGGCATAGGCATGCTGGCTGGGCAGGGGCAGGAGGCATCCCAGGGTCCCTCTGAGCATGGACTTGATGTGGCTGGGTGTCCCTTGGCTGAGTCAGGGAGACAGCATTTCCCAGGTGGCTGGGGGAGCTGGAGGAGGCATGGGGGAAAGGAGTGCCTAGCCTGCTGCCTCCAATGCTGCCCTCCTCCCCCAGGTGAGGCTGCTGGGCCACAGCCCTGTGCTCCGAAACATCACCAACTCCCAAGCACTGGACCACTGGAGGACGAGCGAGGCGGGAGACACAGCTGCCAGCAGCCCTGGGGAAGACAAGGAGAACGTGCGCTCTGGGGCCTGCAGGGGAGAGCGCAGGAGAGGAGGCAGGCTGGGGTGGTTCTGTGGCATCCGGTGACACTTCTTCTGGCGTCTTGCCCACAGGAGGGATTTGTTTTCAAGATGCCGTGGAAGCCTACGCATCCCAGCTCTGCTCATGCCCTGGCGGAGTGGGCCAGCCGCAGAGAGGCTTTTACCCAGAGGCCAAGCTCGGCCCCCAACCTGATGGTAAAGAAAGGCGCTGACCCCATGCAGGTCCTTCAGGATGCTGCCTTGGGAAGGCAAGAATGGTCTGGAACCCCAGGCAGAGGGGACCTGCCCCAGAGGATGGGGTAGGGATGGTACCTGCCTCACTGTCAACAGTGCCACACTCCGGAGAGGAAGATGGAAGTGGAGGAGCTGGCCCAGTCTCACTGCTTCTCCCCGAGCACTGCTGAGGGGACTGCCGAAGAAGATGACGGATTTGTGGACATCCTGGAGAGTGATTTAAAGGTAAACAGGCTTGGCCAGGCAGGCCCCCACCTCCATCTCCCAGGGACCATCCATAAAAGGAGAGTTCTGAGCCTCTTCAGGAAGACAGTGACTGCACTCCAGGGTCAGAAGGAGAATCTGAGGTAACTGAGTCCTGGCCTGATGAGTGGCCGATCAGAGAAGAGGCAGTGTCTGGTGCCACAATGGAGGGGAGGCTGGGCAGGGTAAGGGGCTTCTCATGGCTCAAGGCCAGCCCCAGCTGTGAGCAGACCCCTGCAACACTGAGGGTCTGGGGCAGCGGGCTGCAGGCCTGGTGTTCACCGGAAGAACCCTGAAGGCTATGCTGAAGGATGCAAGGCCTTGAGGGTTCACCCTGTGCCTGTGATTGTGACCCTGTGCTTGGTCTCAGGAGGATGATGCAGTCCCCCCAGGAATGGAGAGCCTTATTAGCGCCCCATTGGTCAAGACCTTGGATAAGGAAGAAGAGCAGGTGGGCTCTGACATGGCCCCAAAAAACACCTAGGGCCCTTCCCTGCAGGTGGGATTTGAGGTTGGGGGACTGAGTACTCTGACCCCTGACTTGCCACCCCTGCCAGGACCTCATCATGTTCAGCAAATGCCAGCGGCTCTTCCGCTCGCCATCCATGCCCTGCACTGTGATCCGGCCTATCCTCAAAAGGCTCGAGCGGCCCCAGGACAAGGATACACCTGTCCAGAGCAAGCGGAGGAGGAGTGTGACCCTCCCGGAAGAGCAGCAGCCTGGGGAACCCGTGAGTGCCTTCCTGCAGGAACCTGGCTCTCATCGCCCACCTCCCACCTCAGGGGGACTCCTGGCCATCGCCCTCTTGTCTGGGTTTGTGGCAGATGGCCAAAGGCTGGTGGTGTCCCAGGCAGGGCAGGAAGGGGAATTCCCAGCCACATAGGACCCTGAGGGGCTTCCTCACCCCTGAGCCTGGCATCCATCTGCCTCACCTCCCAGAAAGCCCGGGTCCTCCGCTCAAAGTCCCTGTGTCATAGTGAGATCGAGAGCATCCTGGACAGTGACCACCGTGGACTCATTGGAGATTACTCCAAGGTACCCTGTGGCACCCTAGGAACCTGACCTCTCCCAAGAGTGGCCTCTGCTTCTCTCTCCCCAGAGGCCCTGTTCTTTGTTCTGGGTCCCTTTTCAACCTTGGGCCCCAGCCAGACTCCTCGCTTTGGCTCTCCTTGGTCTCCTGACTCTACCTCAGCTTTGCCCAGACATCTGTGGTGTCTCAGCCTGGGAAAACATCTCTAAACTAAGCATGGAATCTCTTTCTGCCTCGTCCTAGGCTTGGTAGAGCCTTGGAGTCGGCTGTGTGTGTGTGTGTGTGTGTGTTCTACTCCCTTCATTTACAATCTGGGATGTTGTTCCCCGGGTGTTGACCCCGGGAGATACCTCTTGGTTACTGTGGGAACCAGAGCTAAATTTGAAGGCCAAAGCAGATGTGGCCTCTGGGCTTGGGAAGGAAGCCCCATTCTTTCCAGGTTTCTGATCTTAGCAGCTTCACTTCCTCCTCTGACTCCATCACCCCTCCCCTCCTCTTCCTCCTCTTCCCTTCTCTCCTTTC
The DNA here is from genome assembly GCA_004027295.1 of Dolichotis patagonum. Classification (NCBI taxonomy): domain Eukaryota; kingdom Metazoa; phylum Chordata; class Mammalia; order Rodentia; family Caviidae; genus Dolichotis; species Dolichotis patagonum. The sequence continues at coordinate 8,889 of PVJX010039052.1, forward strand.
TCCCCTCCCCTCCTTTATACCTCCTCTTCCCTCCCCTTCTCTTTCTTTTCCTTTCCTTCAGGCCTTCCTCCTACAGACAGTGGATGGCAGGCACCAAGACCTCAAGTACATCTCTCCAGAAACCGTAAGTGGGGCTGAGCCAGTCTCCAGGTGCATGAGACACCACTGTTTGACTGCTGACCTTTCCTGGGGACAAGTTGCATGTACAAACTAGCAGAGGGCAGAATACTAACCCCCATTCTCCTCTCCAGGTGGTGGCCCTGCTGATGGGCAAGTTCAGCAACATTGTGGAGAAGTTTGTGATTGTAGATTGCAGATACCCCTATGAGTATGAGGGCGGGCACATCCAGGTGAGCTAAATTGGTGGGAAGCAGGTGTACCTACCTTCTCATGTTGGGGACCTGCCTAGCAAGGAGTGGAGGATGCCGAGGGGAGGGTCTACCTCTCAGATGCAGGCTGGTGGCCTGACCTCCTGCTCTTCTGACAGACTGCAGTGAACTTGCCCCTTGAACGAGATGCTGAGACCTTCCTGCTGCGGAGCCCCATAACACCCTGTAGCCTGGACAAGAGGATCATACTCATTTTCCACTGTGAATTCTCATCAGAGCGTGGGCCCCGCATGTGAGTCCCAGCTCCATCTGCCCAGCCAGCCAATGCCTGCACTGGGTTCCCTGCCCAAGCTTGTAGGCGCTGGAGCATTGGAGCGGTCAGAACGTGAGCCCAGCCTTGCAGCCTGGGTCTCTTTCATGCACTGATGGCTTAGAGCTGACCCGGCCCCTCACTATGCATGGCACCCACTCCCCAACTTCATGTCGTTCTCCTTCCCATCAGGTCTCCTGTCCACTCCTACAAAATCTGGTCCCATGTTTCCAGCAGAGTCCTCTCAAAGTCCCAGGGTCCTGTGCTTGGCCTTTAATGCTCGTCCTGTAGAGCTCATGCTGTTAGGTTTCTGCTGGGAACCCAGGGCTACCTTAGCTAACTGTTCTCAGCCTCCCGTTCCTGCACTGCCGTCAGGCCCATCCGACTGCCAGTCCTCTCTGCAGGTCTCACCGTGGGCTCAAGCCTGCACCCAGATGCTCCATACTGAGGCTTCATCCTTGCTGCCCCGCCCTCCTCTCCCCTCACCCCTCTCCCCGCTTCCCCTTACTCTAGGTTCCCGAACACAGCTTCCCACCCTGGCCAGGCACTGAGACCAGTCACTGGGCAATGGTCTTGGGCCTTTTTCCCTCCCTTCCTCTCCCCAACTTCGGTCCTCCCTGAGTCTGGTCCAAGAACCCTGGAATGTATCGAATTATGTCCACTTGTCACTTCTCCACCACTTCTGATCCAGGCCACAGATTGCTCTAGTGAAGATTGCACAACTCCTTCTAGAAACAGATGCTGCCCCCTTGATCCACCTCCTTCCTGCTTTCACCCCAGCCTCTCCTCCTCGATAGCCAGCTGATCTTGTGGGAGACATTCAGCAACCTTCTGAGGCTCCCCAAGACCTCCCTAGGACTGGGTGCAGGGAATGGGCCCCTGCCCATACCCCAGCTTTCATCTTTGTCCCTAACCCACACCAGGTGCCGATTTATCAGGGAACGTGATCGTGCAGCCAATGACTACCCAAGGCTCTACTACCCCGAAATGTACATCCTTAAGGGCGGCTACAAGGAGTTTTTCCCACAGTACCCGGTCAGTACCACGGTGGGAATGGCCAGTCTCTGTGCGACAGTAGCCCTTAGTGAAGGGCCAGGACCCTCTGAAATCACACTCTCCTTCATACTGAAGCTACTCTGTCCACCCTGTGCTGCTCTAGAACTTCTGTGAGCCCCAAGACTACCGGCCCATGAACCACGAGGCCTTCAGGGAGGAGCTGAGGACCTTCCGCCTCAAGACACGCAGCTGGGCTGGGGAGCGGAGCCGGCGGGAGCTGTGCAGCCGGCTGCAGGACGCGTGAGGCACGGGTGCCGGTCTTGCCACCTTCCTTGCCTCGCAGGGCCTGGGTGCCGGTGTCCCAGGGGTCTGCCAGAGGCCCCAGGTGCTAGCTGGGGGAAGACAGCATGGGTGTCCTGGCTGTCTGCCCCGTCCCCAATTCCCTCTGTCTCCCTCCAGTCATTTTCCACACCCTAGTGTCACCCCTGCCTGGTGGTTTGTGCCAGCTCTGAGCAAGTATTTGGTGTCCAGCAGGGCCTCAGGATTTTGAGACGAGCTCTGCCATGTGGTGGGAGCCAGCCAACCCACTGCCCCTGAGCACTGACCAGGCCAGGGCTGCCCCTGCCTTCTGTAAGAACCTTGGTGTCTGTTGTGTTGTCCCTTTCTCTTCCCCTCTTCCCTGTCTTTCCTTACAAGCACCTCCAGTGTAAACGTAAGCTCTTACTCTTTCCTGTTGCAGCGTTACCTGCAAGCTTAATTTGTCTAATTTTACTTGTCTCAGGACACACACACTGGCTGTGGGGCTCCCCCATCCAGCTGGGGTTCAAGATGTGAACATCAGTTGTCTGCCTGGCCTTGGCTTTTGTTGCTCCAGAAAGGGACATCATTGTCCTTGAGGGATCCAGGGCAAAGGTTAAGACCTGAGTCAGGCCTCCCACTCCCAAGCCCAGCGCCCACTGCCATGAACCCTGGGCCTGACTGGTCAGAATTTGCTGCTGTCCTGTCTCGGATGGATGGAAAGATGAATGCATGGTCATGGATGCATGGTGTCTCGCACATACATGTGCACGCAAACTGCATGAAAGCACTTTGGTGAACGTGACAGCCTGCGGCAGGAATGTACATGTATCTCTTTGTGTGGACCGAAGTCTTTACACTTAGCATTTGGAAATATTCAAAAGGAAATGTTACAAGAGTGTTAAAGCAAGGACCCAGCCACCTCTGGGTTCAGAATCTCAAGGCTCGGGAAGGGCTGTGCTTGAGGGCCCAGTAACTCAGCTGTTGGGCCTTGGTTCAATAAAGCACTGATGGGCAAGTTAACCAATCAGTTCTGTGTCCTGTGGGACCCCTGGTGAGACCACAGCAGACCCAGGGATGGCATGATGATGGGTTTGGGTCAGCAAAGAATGAAGAGCTCTGGGAGAGGTGACTTGATGCTCTCTCTTCCCCTATTTCCCTGATGCCTTTTAGCTCTTCTTTTTTTCTCTTTTTTTAAAAAATTTTTTTATTAATTTGAAAGTAGTAAAATACAACAGAACAGGATGGAATAAAGCCAATTGAGACAGTGTAGTACAATTGGTACAGAGCTTCACAGCAGGTTACCGGGATAACAGTAATAGGTACCATAGAGTATCTCGTTATCTTCACAATAGTTCTTTCAATCAGGTATAGCAAAATCAAAGGAAATACAGAATATTATAGAACTTATCAAAACAATATTGAATAGAGCAATACCATTAATCAGGACAAAGCAAAGCAGTGATAAAAATAGTTGCCTTCAAAGAGATGGTAGAAGGAAATCCCCCTTATTTGCTATATTACATATGGTCAACCTCCCAAGAGATGCTCAGATCTCTGGCTCCCACTTGCTAATTGGGGGATGGGGTGGGATGTTTGATTCTCGGCCCGTTGTGAGTAGACTCTCAGCCACTTACCAGGGCGGCAGGCTGGTTGCTTGGTTTCCCAGCACCCTAAGTTCCAACAACCAGGTGATCCTGTTTTTATCCTTCTCCAGTGATTTTTTTTTTTTTAAATGACAGGGTCTCACTATGTAGTTCAGGTTGGCCTTGAGCTCACTATTTCAGCCTAGTCTGGCCTTGAACTTATGGCCATTCTCCTGCCTCAGCCTCCTAAGTGTTGGGATTACCAGGTATATACCACCATGCCCAGTTTGGTCATCTCTTTCATGACACTCCTACCAGGATTTTGGATTTAGCCCTTCCTTCACCTCGTCTGGCTACATGAGCATCTCTGCGCTCAAAACCCTGCACCACGTGCAGGAATGACCTCATCATTCCTCAAGAATGGTCAAAGATGGGAGCATGACGGTATAGCCAGGAGTACGGCCATGAGGACGCCTGGCAGGCTCTTTGAGGATTTGGATCCTCCCAGACATCCCTTCAAAGCAGCAGGAGGAAGCAGGCTCAGACCCAGGAGTGGGGGAAATCCTTTCTGCATCCCCTCATCGCAGGTGTCCCCTCTGCCCCACCAAGAGAGCTATGGGATTGTGGGGACTCCTGCCTCTGGACAAGTGAGACACTGCCTTTGCCCGATTGACACACAGGATGGTGTGTGATGCCTTGGGTTTGATTCCAGGCACCAGACAGGGACAAACTCCATAGTGCATCTGCATGTCGGTGCATACACGTAAGGTGTGGCCACTACCTGTGAAAGTCTATGTTCTGAAGGTGATATGACGATTACCCACCCTATTTTGCAGATGGAAAGGTGGAGACTATTTCCTAATACACTGAAGGGGCTCCAGAACCCTAGAGTGTGAAGGACACTTGCCCTGTCTCTGGTACCTGAAGGGTACATGGTGGGGCATGGCATTGAGAGGTGGGGGCTGGGTTTCTGCTCAGGGAGGGGACCCTCAACTGACTAAGCAACTGATAACAAAATGAATATTAGAGGCAGGTGTAGTGATACAACCTGTAATCCCAGCACTTAGGCTAAGGTGAGAGGATGGAATTAGCCCCTGGGTTTGATCCCTGGTACTTAAAAAGAAAAAAAATTGCACTGGAAGTGTAGACAAGTGGTAGAACATTCACTTAGCACGCAAGAGACCCAATTCCCAGCACTGAAAAACAAAATACCCTAATCTTTAAAACAGGATCTTTGAGAAAAGCATCTCAAGGGAAGGGCACAGGGTAAGTCCTGGGCAGCATCACGCTGAGACCTGCCTGCCCCGTCACCGCGGAGAGCTCAGGGGTAGGCGGCTGCCCTTCCTCCTGGTTTTGCACGCAGGCCGGTGGTGCTCAGTGCTGGTACTCGCCTGCCTCAGCTTGTACAACGGACAAAGAAGCAGGCACTGCAGCTGGCCCAGGACTCCCATGCTCCATCTCCAAGGGGACTGGGGCTGGCTTGCCCTGCTGTCATTGTCCTCCTCCCACTAAGTCAGGTCACATGCCCAGACCTCCAGCCAGATGCTGGCGTCTGGGGCCACATTTGTTTCTACTGCAAGCCACTATCCATCATAGCTGCAGTCACGGGACACTCAGTATGCTGCAGACATTTTTACTTATTTTATTAGTTTTGGGGGTGGGGGTTGAAATAGGGTCTTGCTATTTAAAGATGACCTCAAACCTGTGTAGTCCAGCATGGACCTGAACTCATTGCAATCCTCCTGCCTCAGCTTCCTGAGTACTAGGATTATAGGTATGTGCCACCACTCCCAGCTCTAGGTATGGTCTTGGCCCCTCACGAGGGCATTAGCTCATTTTGCTGCAGAAAAGTGTTGAGCAAACAGGCACTTGGTGCAGACAGCAGACAAAAGTCCCCCTACACACACAAGAAGGTGGGGTCTACCTGAGGGCACAGGGGCCACTGGTACTCTTGGCTCCACTCAGGCCAGGACTCTGTGCCCAGTGTACGGGGCAGAAGCACCCCACAAGCCTCTTTCCAGGGAGGGAAGCTGTATCTCTTCCAGGGTGCTCTTAAAGGGAAGTGGATCCAGCAGGCAGTTTAAATCCTGGGCTGTCAGCCAGTTCTGAAGTTTGTTTTGCAGGCTGGGGTGGGGCAGGAATTCCAGCCTTGAGGAAGCTGGCAGCGGCCACGTGCCCCTGGCTCAGGCAGTGAAAGAGCTGTGGGGAGCTGGGCATGCGGTAGCAGGGAACCGGCCTGGGCAGCTGGGGTGGGGGTGGGGAGTGGGAAGGGTTTCTATCCACGTCATCCACCAAACTGCTCACCCAGTAACCTCTGTAGTAACTGTTTAAAAATAATGTATCCTATAATCCTAGCTATGGAGGCTGAGACAGGACAACAGCATGTCTGCACATTGGACCCCAGCCTGGTCAATTTAGTGACTCCGTGAGACCCTGTCTCAAAATGAAAAAAAAGAAAAAGAAAGGGCTGGGGATGTCGCTCAGTGCAAAGGGAGGGTGGTGTCAAAACTTCTTACCTGCCGGAATACTCTGCATTTCATAAAAGGCACAGATGATTAGCATGGGGTGTGGACCGGAGGAACCAGCCCTTGGCTCAAGGGAGGGGACAGTTCTAGCATCTCGGGGCCCCCTGATGTCCTTTACCATGACTCCCACGCCAGAGGAAACCACTATTCTGACCTCTATCACAACAATGTGGTTTTGTCTGTTCACGAACTTCCCAGAAATGAAATCACACTGTTAATGCTCTTCCTGCCCAGCTTCTCTCAGTCTGCTATTCGTTGAGCTGTCGCACTTGGCAGGAGTTAGTTCTCTTTCATAGCTGAGTAGTAGCCCACAATACAGATATGCATACTCTTTGATTGAATTTCATTCTATTCTCTTTTTTTAATTAAAATTAATTAATGTTTTTGGTGTTGGGGATTGAACCCAAGGACTCACAGAGGCCAGGAAAGTGCTCCACCACTAAGCTGTATCCCCAGCCCTCTTCTGTTTTTAATTTTTTTTTTTCTGTATCAGGGATTGAACCTAGGGGTATTCCATCACTAAGCTATATCCTTGGCATTTTGTTACTTTTTTAGTTTGAGACAGAGACTTGTTAAGTTGCCCAGACTGGCCATGAACTTGTGACCCTCCTGCCTCAGCCTCCCAAGGAGCTAAGATTACAGGTCTGTACCTATGTATCTGGCTTTTTTTTTTTTTTTTGGCTGTCTTAAACATGTGAAGGTATAACTAGGTTCAGTGGCACAGACTGGTGGTCCCAGCTACTCAGGACGCTGAGACAGGAAGATCACTTGAGCCAATCGGTTTGAGGTCAGTGAGATTCTGACTCAAACAGGAAGAGGAAGAGGAAGGGGGAGGGGAGGAAGAAAAGGGGAAGAGGAGGGGAGGAAGAGGAAATGATGGGGAGAAGAAAGAGGGGGAGGGCAGGGCAAAGAGAGCGAAGCCTCATGCAAACACATGTTTATTCCTGTCTCTTGCCAGGTAACAACTTTCATTTCCCCAGGACCTCAGCAACAAGGACATGGACCTTGTTGGCTGGTGACCCTGGACCAGAGCCACAAACCAAA
>PVJX010039053.1:0-15971 GCA_004027295.1 Dolichotis patagonum
GCTCCCTTGTTATTTTTAAGAGATCTTCCCTTTCATGACCCCACATTGCAAGCCTGTGTTCAATTTTTGATAGTCTATCTTTGGTTTCTTTCAAGCAGTTTTGCCAGCTTTCTATCAAGTCTTTAGTTTCCTGATAATCTCTTTGAATTTGCTTCATGAATTCTAGGTTTTTTCTGAATTCTTCATTAAATTTTTCTCTCCATTTTTGTTCCTCCATTCTTCTGTCTGTGTCTTCTTGAGAGGTGCCCAGCCCTTCTTTTATTAATCTACTTATCTCCTGTTTAATTTGAATTAATATTTCAGTTTTGGTCCCGCTGACGAGGTCCTGAAGATATCTCTTTATGTCCGCTAATGCTGTGTTTGATGTTGCATGTTTGCTGCCCTCAATCTCTTTTGTATTTACCTCTCCTGGATCAATGTTGTCAGGGTTGGGGGCTGGGAGTTGTTTCTTATTTCTCCCTTTCGTCATGTTTTTGGTTCCTTGCATACAAGTGTACAGTGTAATTCCCAGACCCTTTTCTTGTTGGTTAAGTCTCCTCTAGAGGGCGCAGGCTAGGAGCTTTAGCCCTCTTCAATAGGTTATCAGAGATTAAAGTTCACCCATGGGCAGTGTGCGCTAGCTCCTCCCTTCTGGGACAGTCAACCTTTGTAGGCCTTCACTGCATCAGTGTGCACTGATCTCAGGGAAGTAATATTGTAGCGACTCACTGGGTCCCTGCCAGGGGCGCGGCCTAGTCCAAGCAGATTCCACCAATCCGCTCGGCGAGGGGAGTAACCATCTGAAGCCACCTCCTTATGGAGTTAGGGCTGTCCTGCCCAAATCCAACATGTCGTCCAGTTGGTTTCCCCTTTCCCGTGGGAGGGTCTTATTCCCATCACTCACCGCGTGTTGATGCCAGTCCCCGAGAACTGCAGGGCTCCCTGAACTCTGACTTCAGCACGGCTGTGGTGGGAATTCACGGTGCCTCTGGATGGGTCGAGTGCAGGGCCAGTCCAGGTGAGCTGCACGCAGGGCTGTTCAGCTCTGCGCTCCGGCGGCTCAAGCCAGTCGCTTCGGTGCGGATCGCTTGTTCAGGTTGGGCAGGAATTCAGGCGGCTCGAGGAGGGCACCGCGCTCACTGATCTCAGCTTCTCTAATGGCAGTCCCAGGACCTCATATTCGAGTGGTTTTTTGCACTTTAGTTTTTTCCTGGGTTGTGAGAGTCCATCTCTATCTGTTTGGGTCTCTCCAGGGTGTTTTATTCTGGCATTTGAGCTGTCTCTCTCAGAGAGGGTCTCTCTCCTGCTACCTACCAGTCCGCCATCTTGTCTTCAATCACCTCTTTATATTTCTGATAAATTATTTACTGTTCAGAAATCCTAAAGTAACAAGTATTTTATCTGGTAAAATAGTGTTAAAATAACTGAGGCTCTGCACTTACAGGAAGAGGAGAAAGCATGACAAAAGGGTGTCCCACTGTGAATGACACCATAAGATCCAAGCAACTACAGAATTTCATCAGCTGACTCCTGGCTCTATGGTTTGGATTCTGGAATAAAGAACTGGGTGGTCTTCTCCAGGGTGCTAGACATGTGTTTGCTTGGTATATGCCAAGAGAGAAGGGTGCACATGTCCCCCTGCACCGGGTAGCTGAGGGCAGGCAGCTGAGGCACCCTCAGTAGGAAGTGGGGTGGCAAAGGCACAGGCAATGTAAGGTGGACAAAAATGACTGATATCTTACTTTCCCTTCTTCTTTCCTGTTGTCAAGAGCCTGTCAGAAACTCCCACGGGCTTGAAGTAAGGAACTTAATAGCCAGGGTGACAAATAACAAATAACTGGCCTGTATGACACTTTAAGCATTTACTGGTACCAAAAAGTAAAGTGATGCCATTCACTGAACTGTAGGGCACGCTGTGGGATTAGTTACCATCCACTACTTGGCATAGATTGGCAACCAGGGCTCCTCTCATGGGAAGGGGACAGGACTAACTATGGCGGAAGCTTGGAAAAGCTTGAGGCGTCTGTTTGGAAAAGCTCAGCTTTACATTTTCTCCTTGGGGCCTTGGGTTTTCACCTTCTCAGGGTTCATGCTGAGTCGCAGGTCACTTTACACAGGCTGTCTTGAAGGGGTCCACACCTACCTTTGTTTTCATGAAAGATGCAGCATTTTAACCTCATATACACACAACCTTCGACTCTTAAATAACTAGAGAATTTGCTTCAGGTTCTTCTGATGCTTACTTCTGTCTCTTCCCTGTGCTCTCTGCTCTTCCCCCAGGCAACTGTAATTGTACTCTGTAATTCCCAAATGCTTCTAATTGGTGTCGTCTGTATTTTATAACTTCCCTGCCTTTCAATAGTAACGATAATCAGTACTCTAGGTACATAACCTTATATGTCTTCGATAAAGACTTAAGTTAGCCAGTGTTCTAGGTGTTGTCATTTGGAAGAGGACAAAACAAGGAAAAAATATTTAGAAACTGTGTTGATAGATCAATGACATTATTGTCATGTGTGCTACCTGCTCTCCTTCAGCCTAATTATACAAGGTGTGACCAAAACATATAGGGTAGGGAACTGACCTACTAGGCTGTCACCTGACTTGGGGGTGAACAAGAATGAATGACAAAAAGACTGCAGTGTTATTTAGAATGCAGCTGCCAGGGGCGCTTGCCTCTCATGTCCAGAGAGCCCTGAGCATCTGGGGACCTTGACTTTATTTACTTAGACATGGGTACAAGCCATTGAGTAGCCAAAATTCATCTGCCCCTTATTATTTTAAGTATATGCCCACGTAAACAGCTGGATCTCAGCTAGGCTGATTTTTCCCTAGAACCTGCAACACACCATTGTAATTGTGTTGCCAAAGGAGCACAGCTTGCTGTTTTTCTCCCTTTGCTCACAGAGGTCAATTAGGCCTCAGTTCTCACTATCTAGTCTCCCATAGTGAGTATTTAAATCTTTAAAATTATGATAGTAAAAGATGCATTGCATGAATCACCCTCATAACACTCCAGCCTTGCTTCAAAAGTACTCGCCTTATCATTCTTGTAACTTCCTGAAGCAGCAATGAAAGCCCTCGTTAGTGAGGGTCTTTAGTTGTGCTGTTGTGGCTGCCTCCATGTCTTGAACTGATTGAAAACACTGACCTTCTGGGATCACTTTGACCTTGGAGAAGAGCCAGAGGTCATGTGGTATCAGATCCAGTGAGTAGGCAGATGAAGACACTCTGTAATGCTTTTATCAACCTGCCTTTCTGTTGGATGGCACTCAATAGCGCCATTAAATGTATTTGTCGTCATACGCTTAAAGACCACCATGAAAGAGGACTCCAGAACTGTTTCAGAAAGTGGCAAGAACAATGGGATAAGTGTGTTCAAAGCTAGGAAGTATATTTTGAAGGAAATTCATGGTGATGTCTTTTAATGTAATAATTTTTTGATTTAAACAGTCCCTGGCTGCAGGAAGGAAGGCTTTTATGGAATTAAAAATGAAACCAACTGCTTCCTGCGTCTCAAAGAATGGAATAATAAAAGAGGCCCATTCTTCCTGAGAATTCCGCCTTGGCATCCTTGTTGGCCACTGTAGTCACTGCCAACACCTATAGTTTCACTCCTCATTCCTCACTTGTTTATTTCCAGTCAACTGAAATGGCTCCAGCTATCCATTGCCTGCATTTGCCCTCTCTGCAGAGCCTTCTGCTTCCAATCCTGATCAGAGGGCATCATCTGATGCCCACTTGAGACAACTTTCAACAATTCCTTATGAGTTCTGACAAATGACCTGCACCCTGTTGAGCCTGAATAGATAGATCAGACCAAGCTCTATCAAACTGGGCCCCCAAGAACCCATGATCATTGCAAAAGTCAGGGGCAAACCCATGACTTTCTTGGTAGACAATGGAACAGAACTATCTGCCTTCCAAAGTTTTCCCTGTCAAAAAGTGACCATCAGCAGGGCAACTGGAACTCTTGCCTATCACCCCTTCTGCCAGGCACAGCATACAGCCTGGGAGGACATCTCCTTCACACCAAGCCAGTCAGCCTCCCTGTCATTTAATCCTGCACTTTCAACTTTGGCTATTCCCCAAGAGAAGGATGACACCTGCATTAGCCTGAGACAGATGACCACAATCCCGAAGTTCTGAAAACTCTCCTCCCAGAGGTATGAACTAAGGATTCACCTCTGGGCCTGGCCACCAACCATGCCACCTCACTGCAGCCCACCCCGATTGCTGTCATATTTCACAGGAAGCACAGACAGGTATCAGCCTGATAGACTGTTAACCACCTCGGCCAAGATCTCCATGCCATCAACAATGCAGCCATCACCTTGTCCTCTGTGATTTTTGACCCATGTACCCTTTTTGGACTGTTTTAGATTTAAAAGATGCCTTCCTCTGCTTGTGAATTGTTCCCATAAGCCCCTTCACCTGGCAAGATCCTGAATAAATGACCAAATCACTTGGACTCAATTGTCACAAAGGGTTAAGAGGAACAGATTCAGCCAAAGCCACTGGCACCTTTTCTCCAGGGTTCGTCAGTCTCTTCCAGCTTTGTCACGGTGCCCTGAGCAAGTGGTACAGACTGTCAAACTGCTAAAATACACCTCTTCTGCCTATAAAGCCAATTCAAGATCTCCAGGCTACCAATGCCACCATGGTTGCCCTTCATATACATCGCCTCAGTCTCCTGCCACCCACAGCTTGCTGGTACGCCTGCCTGAACCTAAACAACTGCCTTCTTCTGCCTTCAGTTGGCTCCTGTCAGTCATCCCCTCTCTCAACTGACCTGGACTCAACCTCCCAGAGGTTCAAAAACTTGTTCCCTCTTTAAAAAGCACGTCTGATTAATGACACTTCCAAGCTGTCTGGTGGAAAGACACGAAAGCTCTGCTACAATATCTGGCAGAAACCTGTTACAAGAAAAAACTCTGCAAATTTCTCAGAACTGTTGGCTCCTGTAAAATCTGGATCCTTGAGCTCACAGAAACAGGTGGCCCAATGGCCTATCTGTGCAAATCCTTGGATTTGGTTGCTAAGGGCTGTCTCCTCCCTTTGCCTCCATGCTCTAACAGGTTGTCCCTTTGATCAAGAAAGCTAACAAGCTCACCTTAGACTGAGACCTAACTGTTAGAAATAAAGTTCTACAGGCTAGATATGCTGTGGTTACCTTGGACAAAACTATTTTGGCCAAAACTCTCCTGAAGGGATGATCTGTACAACAAGCTTCTTCCTGCTGCTGTCAACACTGCAAATAATCTGGTCCAGAAGCCTAAGCCACCTTTGGGGACATCCAGTTGTCCCAAACATCAATCAAGCCACTGCACTGGCACCCATACCCCTGCAACCAGCTCAGGCTTCAGTGTCTGTGTCACTGGCCCCGACCTCCCGTTCCCTACCTGTACTGAGAAGACAATAAAAGTTTGTAAAGCCCTGCTGTAAAAAATCATCCCTGGATATGGCCCACCCTTGATCATTGGTAACAATAATGGACCTGCATTTGTAGCAGAGGTATCTTAAAAACTTGATTCACACACATGTAACCTAGGTACCTAGTAACTACCTCTACAAGGTTTAGAAATCCAGCCTTAGATCCATGAAAAATTTACCTGGACAGCTCCTCCAAGGCTCGCTCTGAAGAAACAATGCACTCAAAGCTCTGCTCTGGTCACTCTGAATGCTGACCAGTCCCTCACATCTGAAGCCAGAGGACATCATTTACAGGATTGCTCCATATCTATTCCCTTTGATTTTTGTGTCTTTTTAGGCTGCTTGCCCCAGTCCGTGCTTCCTGCCCCCTCTCCCTCTCCCATTAGTTATGGTTTTCATTAATTGACCTGGATTCTGTTTACCCCATCCATGCCTCCATGCCTCCCAGCCTCCCGCTAGCTCTGCTTTTTGCCTTAAACTCCATGGACGGTTGCCCCAAGAGAACAGAACAATCAATCAAATACTTGAACAAGTTTGCTCCTAGGCCAGATTAACTCCTTTACAACCCTGCCAGAGTAATGTTACAGGACAAATGGACCTAAATTATGTCTCTTTCTAAAAACAACCTAGGAAAAAATTCTATATTAAGACAATCTTGGGGAGCTTGGCTAAGGTCCACTCTAGGATCATTGACAATTCTAATGTGACTGCTTCTAAATGGGCCTTGTCTCAAAAGAGCGCATGGAACACGCCTAGCAAAGATTTGCTGGGGAAATTGAAAGAGGGAGGAAAAGTTATGGAAAATGTGCCCCCCACCATCTCAGAAACTGTATTTCAGTTTCTTAGTTGTGCAGGTAATAGTTTCTGTTCCAGTTCTGGTTTCTTCTGGTCTCTCAGAAACGACTGGTCACTGTGATGCATAGCTGTTGCTGTCACACACGTTGTGCCTCTGTACTTCCTGCTGGCTTAACCCACTTAAGTCCCAGACCACCAGAGATCAGGGCCTGATATTTTGGGATGATCTCAATCAATGCTTGTCCATGTAAAATAAATCTGCCTCCAAATTCTCATTGTTTCAGTGCTTCTGTTTGCCATTGCAATATCATTAAATGTATCTGTTTGTTTGGGGTTTTTTTTAGCTTCAATGAGGATGCCACTTTCTTCACTATCAGAGCCCAGTGACCGTGTGTTAGAGTGATTTTCTCAGGTGGTCCATCATCCCATTCAGTCATTCAGCTTCTGTGAAACTTCTGTGACTACCAAAATGAATATAGACTTTCTGGTACTTGTTCTGAAGTATGTATAAACTGACAAATTTGTAAACAAAATAAATTACAGTACATTACACTAAATGTCAAACCAGAAACACAAGTAAAGATGGGTCTTACAGAGATAGTATCTGAACTGGGTTTTGAAGAATAAACAGGAGTTTGAGGGTGAAGCAACAATCAGAAGGAGCACATGGAGGTGGGAGGATTGTGGTGTGTGAACACCGAAGTCAAAGCAGATGTGCCCTGGGACAATTCCTCCCATGGGGAGCTCCCAAGCAGCCCTAGGGAGTGGGGCCTGGAGCTGAGCAAGCTGACCAAATCATGCAACCCCGTGTAGAGCGGGCTGGCTGTTCTATCTGTAGACAGTGATGAGAGCAGCTTTGAATTTGGAGCAAACAAAACTGGAAATGATGTGAACAATAGTTTAGAGTAGGAAAAAGATTGTGTCATTTTAAGAGAGGAGAGAACACCACATGTATTTCACATTAGTAAATGCACATCTCAGCACCACTGTAGATTTTATAAAACAATACCACATTCAATCAGACTATTCTATGTGGTTATTGGTGTTTTGTTTTGTGCTTTTTTCCCAAAATTTTAAAATCATAAGCGATTTTTGCTCTTATAATAGGAAAAAATCCATATTTAACTAAAAAATAATAATAGCACTAGGCATGGTGGCACATAACTATAATCCCATCACTTGGGAGGCTGAGGCAGGATTGTTGCTGTTTCAAGGCCAACCTGAGCTACATAGTGAGACTGTCTCAAAAAAAACAAATAAACAAACAAATAAAGGAACAAAGTAATAATAACATATAAATTATAAAGTATGGGTAGAATAGTTTAGTATTGAAATTTTTTCTTTTAAATCTGCTTTTGTGTGTGGAACTTGAAATTCAAATCAATTCAACAAACATTTCCTATGATCCTGTCTCAAGCCAGGTGACCTGCTAGGTTCAAGGGATTTGAAGTGAACAAAGATGGTCCCCGCCCTGAGTCAGCCTGCTGTTTTAGATGGGTGTCCCTGAAGATTCATGTTGTAAAGGCATGGTCTCCGGCATGACTCTTTGGGAAGATGGCAGAGGCTGTAGGCTTAGGCCATTGGGGACCTCAGCCTCTTCCTCTCCTTTCTTTTGTTTCCTGGCAAAGAGCTGAGCCACTAGCTTCATCATGCGTCTACAACACTGCCACCCAGCAAGCCCATCTGAGGCTCAAAGCAAAAGGTCTGCCTGACCTTAGACTGAAAACTCCAAAACCATGAGTCAAAATAAAGCTTCTCTCTTAATAAATTAATTATCTCCAATAAGTATACTAATACAAAGCTCAAGGTCAGTAGATGACAGGGATGACTTCAGTAAGTACTGTGACCCAGATCTAAACCAAGAAATGGGGAATGTGAAGGGCAGAAGGAACCATGGATCCTACTTGTATTGTGGTTTAGATCAAGAAATGACACCCCAAACTCTCATTATGTGAGAGGGAGGACTTTGGGGAGGTGACTAGGGCTTGGGTGTGCTATAGCAGAAAATTCTCCCCCTCCAGCCAGTATACTTCAGTTTCTGTTAGTTGCTCGGGTAACAGTTCCTGTTACAGTTTCTGTTACTTCTGTTTCTTAGAAACGGCTGGTCACTGTGATGCACATTGTAAGAAACAATCAAAGACAGCCAAGTACTTTGCCTCTGTACTTCTCCTTTGCAATTCCAGAAAAACTTTCCTCCCTGAACCTTCAAAGTCTGACATTTTAAAGAATAATTGGTTCCTTGTCAGTGTCCCTTGACGTACATAAATCTGCCTCTAAATCCTGGGTGTCATTTTGGTGTTTCTGTTTGTCATTGCAGTGCCATACATGACTTACTGTTAGAATGTAGTGTCTTATGGGAAGAGGAGGATCCCTGAGGGTGTAACCTGGAAGAGTTTATCTCCCTCTTGGGCTCTTCCCTTCATGCCCTGCTCTTTGGCTCTGCCAGCCCCCTCCAGCAACCTTTCTGCCTTGGAGCTGGCTAACCATGCACTCACTGAAACCGTAACCCCTGATAACCTCAGCAATAAGAAAAGTGACTAAGACAGCTATGCAACCTAAATGTCCACAGTATGGAGATCACATAGAAGTGCAGGAATGGGTGATCAGGTCTATCTTTATTGACCACAGTGCATGAGCCCAGGAAGTGAAGGACACCTCTGGGCACAGGGGAAGCCCTCTCCCCAAACATAAGTGAGCCAGGATCCTGCAATCACTTCCAGGTAAGGGGTTGGGCCAGCTGACCTTCATGAGAACCTTTTGGGTCCCTGTCAGCACAGTAATGCAGCTCCATTCTTTCAGGGTGCTCAAGCCATGGGCTGTTCTTCTTTGGTGCAGGGAACGTGCCTGGCTGCAGCCAATGTTCTTCAGCTCCTCTGGATGTGCAGTAAGGAAAGGTGGGCATGTGGCACGTGGGTCTGCAGTTCACACTGGAGCTGGGGAGTGGAAGGAGCCAGATGCTAGTTCAGTCCATCTGGCCCACAAGCTTCTCACAGGCCAAGGACAGGAAAAGACAGTAGGAGGAAACATCCATGACAATCTTCCAGTGTCATTATGTCATTTAAACCTCACACCAACCTGGATAAGCAGGTATTATTATCCTCTTTTATAAGGAAAGAATTTACCCAGCGATGCACAAGTAGGAACTGGAACTCATACCCAGGTCTACATGGCCCCATTAGCTAAACCATAATGCCAATAGGGTCCATGGTTCCCTCTGCCCTTCAAGTTCTCCACTTCTTTGTTTGGACATGGGTCATGGCATTTACTGATATCATGTGCTGGCCCAGAGTCCCACATGACTGGCTGCCCCCCCCAAATTCCTGCATGGCCTGCTGCCTGCACCTCAGTTGCTTGAACCGCCCCCAATCTCCCTGGCTTCTGGACCCTGAAACAATTCCTCATTTGTGGGCTCAGATCTGACATTTGACCCTGGCTTCCCTTGTTGTCTCCATTCACACCTGCTATTACTTGGATTTTCATGGGCAGAGGGCAATTGCCATATATGTGTAGTCTCACATCAAACCCTCAAACATTGTTTAGAGCACCCCTCATTTGGGGATCCTGATGGGCCTGCCTGCCTCTAAGGGAACTTGAGGACCCAAGTGTTGCCTCTTCCAGGCCCTGGAAGGTGTTTGTGGGCACAGAGCTAAACTAAGCCAACTGGATGTTCCAGTGTGAGATCTGACTTTGAGGCAGGTGACTAAGAGACAGAGGCAGAGAACCCTTTGCACAGTTGGTGCAGGCAGTGTGACGTCCACTGGATGTGGCAGCATCCAATGGTGACTATGGCCAGTAGGAGTGACATTCTCCTAGACAGTGTGCCTCCTGTCTGCTTTTCAAGCCTGCTACTCTGGGGTTCCTTTGATTTTATGCACGTGGGACCCTACCAACAAATGCCCCTTTTACTTATGACAGATGGTGGGTGGGATTTATGTCTGCAGTGAAGGATCCTACTTGCAATGAGTTCATCCTGTCTCCATCTGCTGGGATCACCACCTCCCTATGAGGTAGACCCCCAGACAGCACCTCTGCTGGGTTTGCCTTTGCAAGGGTGACCCTGAGCCTACACTGTTTAGCTTGTGGCACCATTAACTATCAGCAGTGTCCATGCCACTGACAGGACACTGCCAAGGGAACAATCCACATTAGGCTTGCCTAGATCTGTTCTCACTGGTGACACTGTGAGAAAACCTCTCTCTACTTCACACTGCATCTTTTACTTTGTGAAATCTACACTGGTTTGACTCAGTGTAACCTTTCAATGATTCACACCATTTCCAAAAGCTCTAACCCCCAAATTTTACCACTGGAAGCTCTGTCCAATAATCTGAGTTTAGGAGAATTTTCCCAACTTGTTATACAAATACATCCCAATCTTGGTCTCCACTTATGGAGACCAAAAAACATCCAGCAATTTTTTTCTGTATAGTATCCCTATTTCATCTGAGGCAAATCTATGAGGTTTGATTAAAAAAATATGGTGACTGTTTACATTTTTAAAAAATTATTACAATAAAAGACACATTGCCATTCATGACCCTGAAAATTTTCCCACTCACTTCAAACACTTAGCCCATCATTTTTGCCACGTTTGGAATAGTGTTGGAAGTCTTTTGTGAATGTCTTTAATTGTCTTGATATCTTGACTTTGTTCAAAACATTCACTTTCCATGGCTCTTTTTACTTTGGGAAAGAATCACAAGTGGCACAGTGCCAGGTCCAGTGAGTAAGGTGGACGCAGACATGTTGTTGTACTTTTGCCAGCCTGCGTTTCCAGTGGATGGCCCTTGGCAGCAGTGTTTATCATTCTTTTTATCATACCTCATAAAGCTACACATGACTGAGGACTTCCATAACTGCATCAGGAAGGTGTGTTTGGAATGAGGGGGAAGATTTGGAAAAGGATTAGTGGCAATGTGTCTTTCATCACAAAATGCTTTTTAAATTTATGCATTCATTGTAGATTTTGATCACAAAATATTTTATTGGTACTGATTAGTGGCTTTTGCAGGCCAATGAGACCAGTCCTTCTCCAGATAATATGCAAACTTGAGGAGAGGGAGATTGTTATAGTTTAGCTCTAGAATGTCCCCCAAAAGTCTCATGTGTTCAGAGATGGGTCTTTGAGAAGGTAATTGGGTTATGAGGCATCATATTTATCAGATGATTTATACTTTGATGAGTCCCTCTTCTGTTAGGACATGGGCTTCCTTGGGGGAGGTGAGTCACTGGGGCATGGCCTGGAAGAGTATGGTTTTTCTTGTCCCTGGTTTGTCCCTTCCATTTCTGTTTCATGACTGCCATGGGTTTAAGCAGTTGACCTCAGCATGTCCTTCTACCATGCTGTTTCTGCCTTGAAGCCTGCCTATCAGGAGCTGAACCCTCTGAAACCATAAACCAAATTAAACCCCTCCTCCTTTAAATTGTGGGTATGGGTATTGTGTGATTGGAAAGCTGACTAGTACAGGAGGTTGGTACCAGAGAGGTGCTGTGATTGAATCTGACCATGTTGTTCAGTAGCCTTTGGAACTGGTTTACTGGGGGAGCACAGAAAGTTTTGGCGATGTAAGCTACAGAAGTATTTGAATGATGTAAGCAGAGCCTGATGCGTGATTTTAGTTGAAGTTCAGAAAGTCAGTATTCTGATAGGAATGTAGATAGTAAAGGCCAGGCTCTGGATGTTTCAGTTGGGTTCAAGAACTCTATTGGCAGCTGAACAAGAACCCATGTATACTATACTCTGTTTAAAAATTTACCCATATTTTGCCTATGTCCTGAGACATTTCAGGAGACTGAGATTAAGTAGATTAATTAATCTGGTAGGGCACATTTCAATGCAGTCCAACATTCAGACTGTATGATATGGGTACTGCTGGTTGTGTTTAGCCATCTTTATGATGAGAATTGGGAGGGCAAAAAAAAGCAGAATATTAAAAAAAATTTAAATTTAAATTTCAGTCCAGAAATAACCCCATATGGAGTTGGGGCCAAAAGAGGTACAGTTGCTGAAGAGATTAGTGTCATTGAAAAGAAACCAAGTACTTTGTACAGAAGGAATTACATGAATCAGCAAGACTCCACCCACCCAAATTTCAAAGGTACAAAATGTAACTCTTTCATTTGAGAAGAGAGCCGCAGGGCCCACTGCTCAAAAAGGGCCACTTAAGGAATTGTTCTCTGGGATTCCTTTCACTGTGCTCAGCCATCCAGACACCTACAAGCTGCTGCTGCTGCCGTGATCCAAGAGGGCCTGACTGCTACCCACAATATGGCAGACCTTGGTATTGTCCACACAATAGTGTGCAGAATGTAAGGCCTGAGGGGTCAGAGAGGCATCCACCCAGATTTCAAAGGAAAGACCTGAAGGCAAGGCAAGGAGCTCCAAAGAGGATAGGGCAAAAAGCTATGGGAATAAAGCCAAAGGTGAGCCTCATGGAGACCAAAAGAATTGAGAAATTCCAGGAACATGGACAGTCTACTGGGGAAAGCCGCAGGCCGTGAATGGAGTCAGCCCAATAGAGGCTCAGTGGGCTGCAGCAGCAAAGCCATAGGGGTGGAGCTGCCCTCCGGAACAGTTCACCCCCATGTGCCTTGGATGCCAAACATGGAGCTACAGGGCTTAATGTCTGGCCTGTTGGGTTTTGATTTTGTTTTGGTCTACTTCCTTTTTTTATTCCCCTATTCCTCTCTTTTGGAATGGGAATGTTTGCCCTATGCTGTTGTAGTTTGGAAGTATTTAGCTTTCTTTTTTACTTTTGTGGCTCACAGGTATGAGTTTTCCTTGAATCTCAGAGGACAGTTTGGACTTGGACTTTTCAGCAATGATGAAATTGTGATGACTTTAACAAGTCTTTTTTTGGAGGGGGGAGTAGGGATTGAAACCAAGGCCTTTGCACTAAGATACTCAGTAGCCTTTTTTCATTTTTCACTTTGACTTGGGGCCTCACCAACTCACTAAGTTGTCTGAACTGAGTTTCAAATTTGCACTCCTCCTGCCTCAGCCTCCCAGAATGCTGAGATTACAGATATGTACCACCATACCTGACTACTTTGGCAACTCTTAGAGATGGACTATACATAGTTTGCATTATGAAATGGACTTGAACTTTTTCATGAGCCAAGGGGAAAATACTTAGATTTAGATCTAAAATCTCCCTCAAAAGTCTCGTGTGTTCAGAGGTGGAACTTCTGGGAGACAATTGCATCATGGGAGCTCAATACTCATTAGTGAGAGTTCACGTGTTGCTAGGAGGTGGGTGGGTTGGAGGAGATGGGTCACTGGGGGCATGATTTGCAAGGGTGTATTCCTACTCTGGGCTCCTCCTTCCCATCTCTGCCTCCTGGATGCCAGGCAGTGAGCAGCTTTCTTCCACCACGATGTATCAGCCTTAGAGCCAGCCTACCAAGGTCTGACTCCTCTGAAACCATGAGTCCAATAAACTTCTCTGCCTTTCAGTTGCAGCTGTGCGTCATTTTTATTTTGTCCCAGTGATGAGAAAGTGACTAACGCAGACCAGTGTTGTGATTGAAGAAAGCAGCACAACAGGAGCAGAGTAGACAGAAAACCCTCAGGTTCATGCTTGAGCTGCTGGATGCAGCCATAGCTGAAGCTGGAAAAGCCACTCATCAGCTTCTTAGTCCTCCCTTTTCCATGGGAACTAGTATGACTTGGATTTCTGCCACTTGCAAGCTAGAGGTCTTTTTACTTGCCCATCCGTATCACTGAACTTCCCCTTAGGGGCCAGAAGGTCTGCAGTTCCTCGGCCTGAAGAAACTCCAGCTGAGGAGAGGAATTTGTTTACATTGCAGAGAAGAGGAATGAAGGAAGGGAAGTTAGGCAAAAGCAACGAGGCAGAAACTGCTCTCCTGCAGCCTGCAGTCCCAACAACCTCTCTCTCCACTCCCTTGGTGGCCACGATGCCCGCTTACCTGCTCAACCAGCCTCTCTGTCTTTGTAGGCTCTGTGAGATCTTCCATGGAGGCCACCCTCAGCCGCACAAGAAGGAAGCCTCCGTCTGCACCTGCACATTGGTTAAGAACAAGGAGAAGAAAGTACAATCAAGACAGGTCGGAGGTCAGGTGGTGCTTGCGGGCCAGCCTCTGCCCCTCACACCTAGGTGTGCACTAGCACACGTGCCTGTGTCTGTGCTCATCCAGGAACTCCCTCTCAGGGGTGATCACACCCACAGCAGTGTCCTCTGCTAACAGTGAAAGTCACCATGGCTCGGGCACATGTGGAGATGCCAAAAGGGAAACGTGAGGAAGGACCAGTGAATGCAGGATAGTCTGAAGTCCTGAAGGTCCCGGATGAGCTGCTGGGGAACGGTATGGCCAGGAGATGCTGAGAGAAGCTGTTCTGGGGGCACCCACAGCCAGTCCTTCTGGGTTTAAATTGCTGAAGTAGAAGTAGACCTCTAATCCAGCCTTCCTGGCTTAGCAGCTCTACCAGAAATGTGTGTCTCTGGTGGGGGCTTCATCTCCTTCTCTTTCAGTGGCACCTCAGAGCTATTTCTTCCAGTGATAATGTAATTAGATTAGACCTAGTAGCTGCTCTTCTAGAAGTTTCTCCTGCATCAAAGAGCACACACAGGAGAAATGTACTGTTTACTTCAGCTCTGTTTGTTGCAGCATCAAGCTAAATTGCCACCCATACAGGATTGGCTAAATAAGTGACAGGGAGACAAAGGAAATACTGAGTGACCATAGAAAAGAATGGGCCAGGTGTAGTAGTGCACTCTTGTAATCCCAGCACTTAAGGAGGCTGAGGCAGGCATACTCACGAATATGAGGCCAGCCTATATTACATAGTGAGTCCAATGCCAGCCTGAACTAGTGAGACCTTGTCTCAAATAAATAAATAAATGGCTTTCTGGGGGAAGGAGAAATGGAGAACTGATAATCAACAGAATAAAATTTTAGTTATGCAAGGTATATAAGTTCTAAAAGCCTGCTTCTGGCAGTGCTTATTGATAACAATACTGTCCTGTACACTTAAAAATCTGGTAGGAGAGATACCATGTTAACTGTGCTTACCACAATAAAAAAAAAAACAGGCTGAAATCAAAGAGCTAAAATGCAACATAAGAAAGATGAACTCAACATACAAGATGAATGAAAACATTTTCTTAACCTTGAGAAAAAAAAAGAATAACTGTGTTATAGAGATCTGACTTTACCATATTCTCTGCTCATATAAAAAAGGATGAAAGATATATAGATATAGATACAAATCATGTCTGTATATGTGTATACATATATATTTTGAATTTGAAATCATATGAATGCATTATGTATTCAACAAATAATGAAGACAAGTATTTTAAAATAAAAACGTACTAATACATTGAGATTTTAAACAGAAAAGTACAAAGAGGAGCCTATGTACTTTGGAATCAAACAAGCTTTTACTTGAATCCCATTACCATCTTTCGAGGACAATCCCGTTACCTCCCTTACATCTGTTTGCTCCTCCCAAAGTTGCTTTGCTGATAGGTTAGAAGAGATGTGCAAAGCTTAGAGAGAGTGTTCCGCTGGTGCCAGTGCTCGCTGGTTGTGAAATATTTTGACATCACCTCTGCATAGAATCCAAATGGCAAGATAAGGTGGTTGTGGGATGAAGTGAGGATGCACAGGGTCGAGGATGCACAGGGGTGAGGTATAAGGGCAGAGGGATGCTGGAGGCAGAGGCTACAGGCTGACAGGAGTCAGGCTAAGAAGCCGCCTGTGACACGAGCTCCTGCCCTCAGACAGCTGCTGTCCCAGAG
>PVJX010039054.1:0-15970 GCA_004027295.1 Dolichotis patagonum
CGGGGGGGGGGGGGGGGGGCACCGCTGGGTCAGAGGTTATATAAGTACCCTAACCCCCACGTGCGGGTTAGAGAAGGCCGTGCGGGTTAGAGAAGGCCGTGCTGTCCGTGGTTATGACTTCTCAACATGTCCTTGGGAATAAAGGTCTCTCTTTATCTCATATTTTGCTATTTCATCGCGCCGAAAATCCTAACAAATTCTACTCTTCACCTCTGTCACTCCTAAAATTCATTCTTCGATTTTAGAGAACACAAACTCACAGTCAGGAGTTTCATTCTCCTCATCATTCTCAACATCACAATAAATCCTCCTAAGGTCCAGTGTAAAATTTAATATAATAACAGAAACAAAACAAAAGAAAAACAGTTGTTCAAAGGCATCAAGAAATTATGGTATAAAGATTTAGGGAACAAAAGATAAGACGTTAAAATACAAGATAATGTAGAATTTTTCTAATATTTCTTCTCTTTACTGAATTCACTTATTCCCAAACTAGAGCATGAACATTTAGAAAATAGCAGTCTTTAGTTAACAGGGAATCAAAAAATACATTATGGAATTTCAGCATCCTTACACTTAAACTTAAAACCTCTATTCCCACCAAAAAAAAGTAATTAAGGAAGAAGAAATCTTGAAGCAAAATGTACTTGACAGCAATGAGACTAACATTCTTTACAATGACATAAAAGACTACATAAACATTGTTATATACCACACAGCCTATGTTTGTAGTAAAATGTACCATGCCAATTTGTATATGCTCACACAATGATCTTATCCACAATCTGTTTTTCAGAACTTATCACTGTCATTCAGTCATGCATGTCTGCATATCATGAATGGGTATTGTAGACAACTAAGGTAGTTATAAATATTAGACATGGCTGGGCCCTTGGCAGAGAAGACAGCTGTTGCCAGAGGCACATTCACTGGGTGCCAGGCTTCAGGAAAAAGAGCATGGACTATACCCATATACTTCCCCTGAGGATGAACACCAGTGACTGATATTCTAAATAGGCATCCAATCACCTTGGCTAGGGGACCAAAACCTCCCTAGCTCACTCCTTACCAGGAAATCCTTGTTCCTTCCATGTATGCTTGCTGTGTGACTTGCTTCCCCTATTTGACCCCCATTTAATAACAATTACCTAAGCAATTATGCTTGTAATCTTATTGAATGACCATAGCTTTGTCCCACCTCAAACTCACCTTGGGAGTTCCCCTTGGATCAATATAGTTGCTTAAGAAACTATACCTTAATCTTAATTGACTATGCTTCTGTCTCACCTTGAATCTGCCTCATGAATAGCTTTGCTCATTAAAACACCCTTGAGAAGCAGAGTCAGCTGGCAGTCCCTTGTCTAGGCTCCCGTCTGTGTCCCTCTTAGAAGCTTTCTTTCTCTCAAGAAATTCTTCTTACTTTTAACTTCCATTTTTCCTGGAATTCACTTCTTGATTTCAGAGAACACAAACTCAGCATTTTCAGACATCTAGCAGGTTGGGATCTATAATATTTCCCTTATATTATTTGGAGGCCCATATATCACCCCTATACCACACATCCTATATCATGGGTACAAGGTAAAACAAGATATAACCCAGAAAAAAACCTTAGATAATTAAGATAAAATAATTATCATATAAAAACTTCAAAATCAGATTAATATGGTTACAAAATAGGTAACAAAACAGACAATTCTGTTAAAGAAGTATAATCTATAATAAATAATGAAACACAAATTTTAGAACTTTTAGTTTCAGAAATTAAACAATAACTTAATTTTGCCACTCATTACAAGTAGTTCTTATCACACACATCACAATGACCTGATTACTCTTGAAAAGGCAGAATACTGGAATAAAGCCTGAGTTACTGATTTAGAAGGTATATATGGGTCCTGAGGTTTTGCACTTCAGACAAATTCCATAGGGATATTAGCCTTGTTGTTTCCGAGACTACACTTTGAATGCTGCTAGATAAAATTCTTCTATAGTGCAATCCAAAATTAATTTAACCTTCTGGCAGACTTAACCTTGACTACACCTGAACTTGCAGTAAACTCAAATTACCAAGTCTTTTTTGAAGGCAAAATTGATTTTAATAACCTACTTATCATCCCAGTTATTTTCTAAAACATTGAGGAAAATCAACAGAAGTACTTTACAAATGATAGATTACTAATTATATATTTATATATAAGAGTATGTAATTCTTTATAGTATTTTAGCTTGAATTTCAGAATCCTGTTACAAATAATTACAAGTAAGCCAATTTTTGAGATCTCTTGGTGTCCTTTCCCTGACATTAAGAAAACTCTAAGGCTCTAAACTAAGTATTTCACAAATTATTTTCTAAAATCCCATAACAGCAGCAGAATTGCTAAGGATGACCAAAAAACAATGAATCAACCTCATAATGCTTTCTAAAAACCCTTAAAAAATAACCACTGGCTCCTTCTTAACTATATGAAGTTCATCTAATTATCTAATTACTAGGTGTCTTATAAATAGTTACAACTGTAAAAATAAATTAGTTTCAAGTTTGAGTGCATGACTCTAGTTAACTAATGTGACAAAAAGATGAACTACTCTGCCATTTTCATGTAGCATAAAAAGAGGCCCTCTGTGCAAGGATATTAGTCTACTAAATGAACAGCCTTTCAAGGTACAGATGCGCTCAGCATTATCCAGCTGAATTTTAGAAATTAATGACTCCACTAGCTTTGCTTAGTAAATTTTTTTGCCAACTTCTTGAGCACCAAAGTTCATTCAAGTCACTACGTCCAAAGAATACATTCTTCAATTCTACATAAATTAATTAGCTCAATGAAAGAGCCCATATCTAGTCATAACCCAATTCAAGATGCTTTGGGTAGCAGAGAAGCAAGAGCTAGACAATTAATGCATTATAATATAAATGATATGACATTTTTTGTCCCTACTTAAGTCTCTGTCCACTTGTCCACTGCCATAGCTAAGCTGATAATCAGTACTTTTCTGTCATTGATTGGGTAGGTGTATTAATGCTAAACAACATGAACATTGCTACAGTAAGTCTGAGGTGTGAATGCACATTTTTCAAGTCAGGAAAGACAATATATCTTAAGGCTATGCATTCAGCTAAATTAAAGAAGCCAAATCTCCAGAATATAGCTATGGAGTTTTGAAATCACAGAACATACTTTCCCAAAGGAAAAGATCCTGAACCAAGAATCTTTCAAAAAATATTCTGATGAGAGAGTGAATTTTTGTATCTATGGCAAAAAAGTAGTAGAGGAAAGGCAACAAAGTATTCTCAGTTTAAAACAAGCAAAGAAAAGCTAAAAATTCTGTTTGAAAAACATCCTGAAAATACTTTTAAAAATGTAGTGACACTGTAGTATGAAATATATGGAAGCCATTCCATGATTTTTTCATACAGTAAAATCAATCACAAACAAATATTACAACTCATGATCTTCAAGTGTCCAAAGTGCAAGCAACAGAGTAAGATCCAAGATTTATTCATTCATTTATTTATTATTTTTTGGTACCTGGGATCGAACTCATGACTTTGCACTTAAAAGCCAAGCACTTGAATCACTGAGCTAAATCCCCAGTCCAAGATTTAGATCTAAGAGTTAGACCGAAGATTTAATCATGCTATTATAAAAGCCAGTTTTTGTTGTAAAATACTGCTCTGCTATACTGATGTGGAGGAATAGGTAGTAGAATGCATAATTTGTGACAAGTAGTCTTGACCTTACAACAAAGGTCACACTTGGTATACACAGTCTATCTGATATATATGAAATACTGCCATATAATACTGATTTTTATCTTCCATTAGCAAAGTATAGGAAAAAAGTGATTTCTAAGAGATGCTGGAGAATTCTGTATGTGAGCACAAACATTCTGAATTATACTGATACATCAGAGCTTAAACTGGTTCATGCTACAGTAATGAACAATTCCAAATCTTTGTGACTCACAACTATAAACACTTATTTTTTAGCTTATGTTACATAACAGCTTCATGTCAGGCTGAAGAAATAGCCTTTTTTTGGGACATATTTCTATCATGTCAACCACAGCAGACAGCCATGGCAGTGCAATGTGATGTTTATAAGGATTCTGCTTGGAAATGATGCCCATCCCTTGTATTAGCATTTTATTTAACAAATGAAGGTGCACATTTAACTTTGATGTCATCGGATGGGGAATAAAAATTCTTTCCCAGGGAGAGGGGCTTGCAAATCGTTGTGGATGACAATAATATAGTAAACAGTCAATAGATCAAAAATATTTGCTTTTTCCACTGCATAAAAGAATACACACATCTTGATCCGTAGAGAGATAACTTTCAATTCCTCTACATTATGGCAGTAGATCCAAAAAATGCATGATCTTGCCTATTTAAACTCCAAACATGGAATCTTTTATTCAGAGATTCAAAACTAAGAAGAAAAACTATCTGCCCTTCAAATATCCAACATATCACAGACTGTAGGAAAAGAAATGAGGAACATTGTTGGAATAAATCTCCAAATTGAACTGACTTATGCCAACAAATTCTGAAATTTCAGTATGCCAAAGTATCAGGGGCTGATGCTGCTTGCCATGAGAGTAAAGAACAATCCTGCACTGCACCTGAGAGAAACTTACTAGGTTACTATTTTCTGGGGATGCTGATTCTGTCCCTTCAGAGATCCTTGTCTTCGATCTTCCATCTATAAACAAAGAATTTAAGAAAATACATATGTACATACACACACACACACACACACATACACACACACCCCTACACACACACACACACACACACACACACAGCCACACAGTTTGTGGCTAAGCAGCTTTCTTAGGGGCTGCTTCCTATTCACAGATAGATTGAGGCACACAAGTCAGAATAATTACAGTCCCTTTTACTCAAACTTAGTGGTTCACTAGGCAGAGCAAATCTCTAAGATTAATTTGTATTTTACTTTTTTGATTACAGTCATCTTGTATGCCAATAGGTATATTCACATATCTTTCTGCAATATTATTTACTTTTGGTTAAAAGTACAAGTTTCTAGGGGGTGAGAAAGTTTCTGTGTGACACCTACACTGAATTTGTCCCCCCTTCCTGAGCTATGTCATTCAAATAAAAAATTTATTAAGTACTAATTTTAAAGGCTTTCTGGTTGGTGGAAGACATACAACGTGCTTCTGTACATTTAAATAATTTTAAATTTTATATACATATATTATCATTTGATACTAACAAAGAGTCATATATTTTGACCCCTCAAATCCTAGAATTCCCACATTTGCTCTATTCCCCTTATATTCTGCTCAATATTGACAAATTTACTTTTCTGTAATACCTAATCAAATAAAATCAATGGCAACCAAATATTTTATATCTCACACATTTTGTCTGATACCATATACTCATTTTTACACCTCATCTGATTTCTAGATATCTCAGGTGACAGTATCAAAAATTCTATCACGTGAACCATCATCTGCTCAACCCCAATATCAATGTCATATATCTTGGGTATATTTTGTGTGTGTGCTTATTATGAGAGTATCCTATTCTGGTACCAATTTCTGTTTGAGTCAGCATTACTTGTCATATGAAATAACAATTTCTAAATCTAAGTCATTTGCAAAACAACTATAATCCTTACTCAAATATCATTGACTAAGTATTTAAGACCCTATGATCATGGTAATAAACTCTTAAAGACCCACATGGGATGCAGATGGAGGGTCTTAAATAACACTGACATTGAGGTTGAGCAGATGATGGTTCACATAATATAATTTTTTATATTGTAACATCTCAGATATCCAATGTCATATCTATCATCAATTTGGGTAAATTTTAGACCATTCTTCTATCAAACATTCTATCTTCCTCACATTCTTTTCTTTCTGAGACTCCTACAAACTAAACTACACAGTATGTTATTTCACTGCACATAGATCCCTTAGCCTCAGTGAACTTGTCTTTAATCTTTTGGCTTTATGCTCCCCAGACTCAATAAATTCCACTGTGTTCTCTTCAATTTCCCTGATATTTCTGTCTATTCAAATCTGCTTCTGAAGCCCTCTAATTAACTTTTCATTTCTGAATCATACTGTTTAGCTTCAGAATTATTTTTAGGGTTTCTTTGCAGCTTTTCTACCTCCTTATTTATATTTGCATTTTACTGAGTCATCATTTCCTTGAGTTTCCTCCATATCTTCCTTTATAACTTTCAGTCTTTTTTAACTATAGTGATTGAGGAAAGTGTGTGACATCCTTTTTGCAATGGTGTAAATGAATAGAAAAGGCAGACAAGATGGATATGTAATTTCAAAATAGCTATCGTGTATTTCCAAGAAGGCATCTAAAGTTATTAGGGTAAACTTGTTCCTTGTGCCCAACTTTGAATGAGATACTGTTATTGTCATAGTTGCACCTGGAAAGATTGCTAAGGTCTTTGGAAAGATACATAGTATCATTAACATTATAAGTTTAAAAGTCATTTAAAATTTCATGCCATAAGACAGTGAGATAAAAGAAAAGCTCATAATTCCAAGTTTATAATTTCACTTAAAAGGAGAATAAACCTAAGCTCATATTATGAGGCTTTTAGACAGCCTTTCCAGGGAAATAATCCATAAATTTGTTTTGAATCTTATACCTTTAGAGTTTGTGGCCCTCATATTATTTTCTAATATGCCTTATAATATTATCATTTTCCCACCACAGTAATTAAAGGGTTAACTACAATAAAGTCTTAAAAGTTAACCCTCTTAATGAAGTTGTATAAATATATCAAATCAACATATTTTAATAAATAATATAAAAAATATAAGGTGAAAATTCTTCTACATTGAAATCTTGATCTAAAGTTATCTTCATTAATATATTAATTTCTAATATGCCTTTACATTTATTGTAGTGGAAAACCTCTAAATATTATACAGATACTGTGTCAAACTATTCCTCACATATGGTGGAGTTGAAGCACAGGAATCTCAAAATTGGCTTAGTGTTGTAGTCTAATACTATCCCACGTGTGGACTGCCTTTGTAACATCATCTCTAAAAGAAACTTTGGCAATACTGACCATAAATTAAGGGCCTTATACTCTATTTAAATTCTGCTTAGCTTTTACTTCTTAATCTATTCATAAAAGGCCTAAAACATCTGTCATACAACTGCTTTTCCCATCCTTTGGCTTTCATGTTTCAAAAAGAAAAAGGAGGACCAGTGAGTACTCAAATATTACTATATATAAAAGACAGCAAATTAATGGCAAGAGTCATGGCAACTGGCTATACATTATTTTTTACAGTAAAAAATCAGTACTCTAGAAAACTATACCAGGGTCCTCTGTATTTCAATATCCTATTAATGTAGTGAGGATAAAATGAACTGCAAAGAAATCTGAAGGAAAGTGGAAAATGATGGTGAACTCTGGTACTTGTACAGACAAGATCACTTTCTCACACTGTCTCTTAGGATTTTGGACTGAAAGCTTTTTAAGCCACAGATTTACTCAAATCACTTTACTCAGATTCCATGAACAGGGACAGAATGGCAAGCTTATCAGAGGGGTCAGGAAGACAAAGGTCATATACTTTAGAGGGGATATACATATTACTGGGGGGAGTAGTGCAGAAGGAGATGGGGAAAGATTAATTAAATGGTACTAACTTACAGTTAGACACAAGTAGAAATTCTTGTGTGCTATTGCATGGGAGGGTGACTATAGACAAATATATACTACATATTTCAAAGAGCTAGAATAAAAGATTTTGAATACTTCCATCAGAAAGAAATGATAGATATTTGAGGAAGTAATGATGCTTTGCCTGATTTTAGAATTATATAAAGTATACAAAAATAGAAACATCACATGTAACTACATATATGTATAATCTCTGTATGTGTTTTTATATAAATAGAATAGATTTTTAAGGCTGAGACATCAGGATTATAAGTTTGAGCCCAACCTGGCCAACTTACTGATCTAATGAGACCCTATTTCAAAATAAAAATATCAACAGCTTGGGATATAGGTCAATGCGAAGGCCCTGGGTTCAATCCCTGTTACAGCAAGTAAATACATGAATTAAAAAATTTTACCCCTCTCCACAGTTAGTCACATGGCTTTCAATTTATTTTTTAAAGTAAAAGGAATTAAACAGAGAGGCTACTTGTTAACAAAGCAAAGCCAGATTGCCAAGTATGTATCTATACTCATAGTGCTCTGGGAGGCTGAAGCGGGAGGGTCAGAAGATTGGGCAGAGCCTTGGCATCTTAGTGACTTAGCAAGATCCTGACTTCAAAAGAAAAAAAAAATGAAAAGGGATTTGGGATACAGCTCAGTGCAAAGGCCCTGGTTAAATCCTTAGTACCACATACACACACAAACATAAAAAAGGTCAACGTTGAGTTTTAAGACAAATAAATACTAATAAATTATGCAAAAATAGCTTAGTAGTTTTGGGTAGAGGTAGTTTATAATCAAAAACAGATCAAATGCTATATACTACAATTACAAGAACTTTTAAATCAGATAGAATGCCACTCGAAATTCCTTGTGCAATTCTATAGTAAGCACCAATAATGCAACTGTACCTGATCTAGTAACTCCCTTCAACATAATAAGACTACATACATTAGTCAAATCACTTGAAGTACACTGGGGCCATAAACTGACATCAGACTTGAACAAAAACTATAGTTTATATGAAGTTATTAAGCTTATGCTCATTAGGCTTGTACCCTGCCTTAAACTTGGGAGCCAGGTTCCACCAAGAAGATAGATAAACAAAAACACTGGAAGGATCCCCTCAGACCACTGTTAAAAGAATGAGAAATCCTAAAGAAAGATCAAAATTAAATGTTCCCTCAGGAACTGATACCTGTACTTCCTGTAGCATCTGCAGTGACGCCCACCAGCACTGTTCCTTTAACAATCTCAAAATAACTGATGTCACATATTGCATCCTTAAATTTTAATAGTATCTTTTGTATCTGTTACAAATGTTATGGCTAATATTAAATGCTTCTTACATGTTATTCAGTGCTATCACTTAGAACATATAAAGTTTTACTGGTCTTAAATCAATATCAAACACTCATTTCCTGAAGTAAATTATTTATCAACCTACAATGATTAGTGAAAATATATCTGTGATTTGAGGAATCTGTGTAAATATTTGAGATTTACTTTTGCAATCTTTCTTCTTTTCCTCTCCAATGTATCAATTAATATGCTTCAAGTTAATGGAAATATTTAAACCATAAATAAAGGTAGTTGAAAACATAAAATTAAAGAATGCAAATCTGTAATAAGCAGAGACCACATACACCAAAAGCAGAATGGACATCGCTGCAATGCTAGGGAAGAAAACAAAGGGACTGAGAAACAGGAATGACACAAAGAAATAGAGTAGGTAAATGATAAAATCATCAATTTGCTATGACCAACATTATGATTTCTTATGACGGATAAAAGAAGTTTTAATTTTAAAAATTACATTGGAAAAGAAATTTATACGTCTTAAAGGTTAGTACAATGATAAACTGATACCACTAAAGAAAATATTTGTTATATAGATAGATAGATAGATAGATAGATAACAAATATTTATATATCTCCTAGATAGAGTTCCTAACTAGAACAGCAATTCTTAAGGTATAGTCTATACCAGTGGTGGTGAACATATGGCAAACACGCCGCAGCTGTTTGTATTGCTGAAAGCTCTGTAAGGTTCACCATTACCGGTCTATACATAAGATGCCTGGGAGATCTTTAAAGCCTTTTGAAAGTTCCGCAGAGTCAAAAGGTTTTGTAGTACCACAAATATGGTATTTGTCTTTTCTATTGGACTGACATTTCTACTGATTGTACAAAAGCAATGATGGTCAATTAATAGCGTCTTAGTTTGAATTAAGGTCTTAGTAATCAAACATCTTAGTAATCAAACTTTATTCACTGCCAGGGAATCAAAGTAAAACAAATTACAGCCTGCATGTTCATGGAAAAATGTCCTTGAATAAGCAATAAAAGCTATTAGCTTTATTAAGTCACAACAGTACAGTACATGTCATTTTAACATCCTGTGCGAGACTGAGAAGATGCAGAAAACATTTATGCCACAAACCAAACTATGAGATTATCTCAAAGAAAAGCATTTGTTTGAATCTTTGAATTGAGAACTCAGCCAATTTTTTCATGGAACACAATTTTTAACCGAAAGAATAAGAGACAAATTATGATCATTAAGACCTGTGTATTTGGTAGACATTTCCTTAAAAATAAAAAAAATAAGGACAGCCTAGCCCAGGCAGCCAGGTACATACACACCTTTGGCAGACACTGTCCTGAACCCTGAGACCCAAGACTGCTGATCAGGACTCACAGCCCCCACACAAACCTCTGGAGGGCAGAGTCATCAGCCAGACCAGCAACTTGGAAGTATCCAAAGCAGCAGTGAGGAGCCAGCAATTGTGCTCTGTAGAACTCCACCAGCAGAAAACCATTCCCAGCCTCTACATCCAGAGGCCAAGATCAGTTCCACACCCAGCACATTTCTGGGACTTACCATGACACTATCACAGAACAGTAAACACCAGATGTATTTTACTACTTTTATTCTTCCTGGTTTATCTAATTAGCATTTCATTCCTGTCTGGCTGGATGTCATCTTGTTTTGTATTTTGTGGCTTTTTGTTTTTTCTCCCCTTTCTTTAGTCTCCTTTTTTTCTTTGTCTTTTTTGTTTTCCTTCTCTTTCTTCCTTTTTGCCCATTGTTTTCAGTTCTTACCTTTCTTTTTCATTTTCATCTATTTATCGTCTTTCTCTCTTTCCTCAACTACTTCTTGAATTTAAACTTTCAAGTAAGTAAACACTGTCTGTTCCCTTTCTGATTACATCTTCACATTCTGTTTGATTCTTTCACTCCTATGTACTCCAATTTCCCAAAACTTGGGTGGTCATCCTTTGACCTCCAGCCTTGACTTTATTGTATTTGACTTCATTCATAACTTTATCCTGACCCTTTCCCATCTTAAACCTCCTCCACTCCCCAAAGAAAGGTAAAACCACTTCACTAAGTGAAAAATCACTTCATACAAGTGTATGTCTTTGATTTTGTTATACAACTTTAGAGTTTGCTCCTACAGTTGGAGATAGTAAGCTAATGGTTACCATGGTTTGTCAGTAGTTAAGCTGTACTTGAAACTATTGCTATTATCAACTATACTACCTTAGCCAGGATGTCATACATGTTATCATCATTTTTTTGCCCTGTATGATAACATTGTGATTGTATGGGGTCATAATTATCACCACAGCTCAGAATCAAAGGATTGGGTGCTGATTTGAATAGTAACTTTTCATCCTTTACAAATTGGGAAGGTAGGTTCTTGGAATAGCTACAAAGAACCACGTATATCTAGAGGACATTCCTGAAGAACAGATATCTCCTAGGGAAGCCTCAATATTAGCAATAAAGCTTTGTATCATAAGAAATCAGCAAGCATTAATATAGAAAACAACATGAAATAAAAAGAGAAACTAAAAATGACAAGACACAGAAGCAAAATGAAACCTCAGACGCTTGGATAGCCAGGAAAATCCTGGCACTAAATGAGACAGACAAAATTGGAAGTCAAACACTGGAAATTTCTGAAATGATAGCAACAAAAATGAAATGAAAAAGAAAAAGCTATAGAGGAATAATATCTCAGGAACACAAACAAATGATGCTTAAAATCAAATATACTAGAGAAGAAACAGATGAAAGAATAGATGAGATTAGAAAAATGATGGAAACAAATGGAATCCATGAAACATATCCAAACCGAAATCCAAGAGATTAAAACCTTCACTGAAAGTATATGCAACAGATTCAACAAAGAGGATATAATTGCAGATCCTGAAGACAGACTTGTAGCTAGTGATCATGAGAAGAAAGATCTCTTGAAAATAGAGACACTGAAAAAATCAGTTCAACAGCTACAAGATGAAGCAAAGAAGAATGAAATAAGATTGACTGGGATCAATGAGAAAGCTGGAGACAGCACAAATTCCCTTAAAAAAATCTTCATAAAAATAATGGCAGAAAACTTCCTAAGTAATTCTACATACAAATAAAGTGAAGCACATAGAACTCCAAACTACTCCAAACATATAATAATCAATCAGAAATTCAACACAAAAACAGAATATTAAAAGCTGTTAGAGAAAAGAAACAGATCACCTATAAAGTAAAGCCCATCAGAATCATGGTAGATGTCTCAACACAAACCCTCAAGTGAAAAAAAAAGCCTGGACTGAAGTATTTTAAGGCCTGAAAGAAAAAAACTTCGAAGCCAGACTGATGTACCCTGCAAAATTATCTTTCAAAATTAATGAAGAAATAAGGTACTTCCATGACAAAGAACAACTGAAGAAATTCATGACCAGCAAACTAACCTTACAAATACTCCTGAAAGATATGCTAGACCACAATTCCACGGAAAACAACAGAAAGAAACCACCAGGCAAAGGAAGCAATTAAACTGGGAAAAATCAGGGAAGCAACATCAGGAAAATATCATGCCCAAGATGATGTGACACATATTAGTTATAACCATCAATGTAAATGGCTTTAATTTACCAATCAAAAAAAAAAAAAACCAGATTGGCAGAATGGATCAAGAAACAAGATCCAACAATCTCCTGTATACAAGAAATACAATTAACTCAAAAAGAAATTCACAGATTGAAAGTCAAAGGAAAGAAAACAATACTTCATGCAGCAAGAACCTAGAAAAAGCAGAGGTAGCTATTCTGTTCACAGACATTGTGAACTTGAAACCAAGAATGATAGAAAGAGATAAAGAAGGTCACTACATACTTGTTAGGGGAAAAATTCAAGAGGAAGAGATGATGATCATAAAAATGCATGCACTATGCATGCATTCACCAAATATGGGAGCACCCAACTAGATAAGATAACTATTAATACACATGAAAAATCAAATAAACAATAACACAATTGTAACGGAGATTTAATGCCCTATTGTCATAAAAAGATCAATTAGACAAAAAAATCAACAAACAAATATCAGAATGGAAACAATCCTGTGAACAAATAGATTTAGTACATATTTTGAGAGTGTTCTCCACAACATCATCAAAATATACACTATTCTCAGCTGCACATGGGATGTTCTCTAAAATACACCATATACTAGCCCACAGAACACACTTAAGTAAAAGCAAAGTAACTGAAATTATCCTACACATAATATCTGAACATAGAGCAATAAAATTGGAAATTAATGACAAAAGAAACTGCAAAAACTCCATAAATGCATGGAAGTTAAATAACACACTCCTAAACAACCAATGGATATGAGATGAAATAAAGGAAGTTAATCAATATCTACAATTAACTGAGAATGCAGATACAACATACTGGAATTTATGGGATACAACAAAAGCAGACCTAAGAGGGAAACTTACATTAGTGAATTGTCAGAGCAGGAAAACAGAACAAGCAAAAATAAACAACTTAATGTTATACCTCAAGTTTCTAGAAAAAGAAGAGTAAGACAAGTAGAAAGCCAATCCAAGGAAGAAAATTATAAAGATCCAAACAGAAAATTACACAATGGAGACTAAGAACACAATACAAATGATTAATGAATTTAAGAGTTGGTTCTTTGAAAGAATAAATAAAACTGAAAAACCTTAGTCAATCTTATCAAAAAAGGAAACAAAAGACTCGAATTTATGCATTAAGGAATGAAAAAAGTAAAATCACTATAGATTCTGTGGAAATTCAGAAGGCCATCAATACCTACTTTGAAAATCTTTCCTCTCAAAAGATAAAAAAGCACAGAGTAAATGAGCAGATTCGTTGATAGGTATGAATTACCAAAATTGAATCAAGAAGACATAAAAATTCTGAGTAACCCAATATAAGTTAATGAGACTGCAAATGTAACTAAAAACTTAACAACAAAGAAAAGCCCAAGACCCAATGGATTCACTGGTAAACTCCATGAGAAATTTAGAGAACATTTAATGCTAATATTCCTCAAACTCATTAATGAAATGGAAAGGGAAGGAATATTCCCTAACTCATTCCTGGGGGCAAGTATTATCCTGATCCTAAAACCAGAGAAAGAACCAACCAAAAAAGAGAACTAAAAAGCTAAACTCTCTAATAAACAAATACAAAAATCCTCAATACAGATTCTGAGAAACTTCATGAAATAAATCATCAAGATTATACACCATGAGCAAGTGGAATTCATCCTCAGGGAACTGCCCTTCATCCTCAGGGAACTGCCTGGAGACCAGCATCTGGGCCAGGTCTGTTTGGGCCCGTAGCCCTGCCCTTCACCCCCAGGAAGTCTCCCAGAAAGCAGCATCTCGGCCTGTCTCTTTGGGACCCGAAAGTCTCGGACCCGTAGAGTGGCCCAGGCTGTTTGGATTGGGAATATTGTGGAGACTGGCATCTTGGCCAGGTCTGTTTGGGACGGGGAACTTTTCAGAAACCAACATTCTGGCCCGACTCTTTGTGACCTGTAGGCCCTTCACTCGCGGGGAACCTCCTGGAAACCTGCCTGGGACAAAGCATGGTGGCCTGGCCTGCCTGAGATTCCACAGGCTCCCAGGTGGCCACACCCAGCACTCCCCTTACAACTTAGGAAGCCAGGAGCCCACAGAGGGGAGTTAGGACCCTGTGAAGAAGCCAAGAGACTGTGGAGGAGCCACTGCCCCTCCAGGAACTGAGGGTGTAACAGGTAATTTGCCATATAAGCAGAGAAAGCTTTGGAACACTGCTCAAAGTAAGGAAATACAGAAAAATGACAAAAGGAAAGACCAAAAGGCAGGCTCAAAGCCCTAGCCCTCCCCAAGAAAGCTTAGAAGCTGTGTACATAGAAGAAAAAAGAAGCCATACACCAGAAATGTCTGAAATGATATCAGATGAAATAAATATGCAAATAGGGAAAGCTATGGAGAAATTCAAACCAGAAATACTTGCCCAGGTAAAAGAAGAATTGATAAAAACAGTGAAAGAAATAGTGAACGCATCTAGTGAAAACACAGCTATAAAATTAGAGGAACAAAGCAAACAGAAACCCAGAAAGAACAATGTAAGAAACAAACAGAATGCATAAAGCAGATTCAAAGAGATATACAGGAAATCAAAAATGCTATTGAAAGCTGTAAAAACCGCCTCAATGAAAGTGAAGACAGAATTTCAGACCTCGAAGATAAGATTGCAGCCAGGGAGCAGGAAAGACAAGATCTTTTAAAAATAACAAAGAATCAGGAAATAACAATTCAACACCTGCAAGATGATGCAAAGAAAAATAACATAAGATTAATAGGGGTAAATGAGAAGGAAGGGGACAGCCCAAATGATATCAAGAGGATATTTACAGAAGTAATAGCAGAAAACTTCCCAAACATCAGAAGAGAAACTGACATCTGGATAAGTGAAGCATATAGAACTCCAAACAGCCATAACCAAAATAAAACTACACCCAGACACATAATAATCACCATCCCAGAAATCCAACATAAAAATAGAATACTAAAAACTGTTAGAGAGAAAAGAGATCACCTATAAAGGAAAACCTATCAGAATCACAGCAGACTTCTCAACACAAACAATGAAATCAAGAAGAGCATGGGGTGAAGTCTTTCAGATCCTAAAGGAAAACCACTTCCAACCCAGACTGACATACCCTGCAAAACTGTCCTTCAAAATGGATGGAGAAATAAGATACTTGCATGACAAAGAACAGCTGAAGAACTTCATGAACACCAAACCAAACCTACAGAGAATACTGAAAGACATTCTAGATACACACGGGAGAAAACCACCAAGCAAGGCAGACAATTAAACAGAATGGAAAGCTAAAGACACAACAGCAGAAAGATAACATGTCAACAATAAACCAATATATAACAGTTACAACCATTAATGTA